>JAOVVF010000017.1:16845470-16858629 GCA_028565595.1 Duopalatinus emarginatus | reverse complement strand
ATTCACTCACATACTAGGCAGTACTGAACATACAAAACACAAATGAAATGAAACTTCCCGTTTAACAGATCTTTTACTATCACTCAAACTTAGGCTGCATCTGAAATGCCATACTCCTATACTAGTTAGTATGCGACACGATGTAGTGCGTCCAAATTACTTGTAAATAACAGGTAGTATGTGAAAGGTTTCCGGGTGTCCTAAGTATGCCATTTTGGACGCAGTCTTATGCTTACTGAAGCAGCGCGTGACAAGCCTCAACATGAACTACCGCGTTAACTTCGACAGCCCTAATGTTAACGCTTGACATATGTAAAAATAATAAATATAAAATTTAATAAAATAATCATTTTAAATAACAAATGCCCTACAAATGAAATACTAAAATTTTTCACATTTGCAAAAAAATAAAAACATCAACTTCATGTAAATATATTTGAAGCTCAAAATGTGTCTAAAGTCTGAAAAACCTTGTCTATGTAGTGTTATATGATAGTATATAGTATCTGTTAAATGTATCTATCTATCTACAATATTGACAATATAGATATCTACAATACCACTAAATAGTTGGTTAAATTGAAGTGAAAGTGTCTCATAGATCTTGTGGAGGCTGAAAAGATAAAACTATTTATATAGTCATCATTTAGTCACTGAATATGGATAAACCAGACCTAGAGGTTACAAGTGTGCTCTAGGTTTTAGGATTTAATTTCAGGCAAGAATATTAATTTCTGTGCAACCGGCTGAAAATATTTACCTTATTACTTACTGTAAGTACCAGACTTACTAAAGTGGTTTAATATACAGTATAACTTACTTTAAATCACTCTGTACTCCTTTTACTGTCATTATCGTTTTGTAGTGAAGTGAAAATATTTCCCCAAAGCATTCATTTAGCGTCATACAAATAAAAGTGTACAGCGTAAAAATAACAATACACAACTTTAAAAGTAAAGCTACTTGCAATTCCCTACTGATTTTCCCCTGTTATGTTTTAGGGATGCCTTATGCACTGTAAATATGATCCAAATGCTTAATGCTGTTTTATACTATAGGCCTTTTGGATTATGAAAAACCGGATGTGAAGTTGCTTTCATGAGTTTTCTTTGATGTTTTCCAGACGTAGAAAACAGGACCAGTCCTGGATCCTCTCCTGCGCATATGAAGTGGACGCTCGTCTCTGCTGTCAGCCAGAAACTTTGCTCTGTTCCAAAACCAGCTCAAGGAGCCAAAAATGTACTCATATGATTTTATGAACTCCGCAAAGTCCAAATCCAGCAGTCAAATGAAATGGAAGTGGACGTTGGATATGTGGATACATGCCACTCCTCCAATGAAAAGCTAAAATTCCACACAGAGCGGGTGTGCAAAAGTGGCTTATATTATGAGGCTGGTAATTTCTGGCAGCCATGTTGTTTTTTCAGGGCCTGCAGTGAAATGAAGGACTGCCTTTTCAGGACGGTTTGGCGCATATTTGCACAACGCTTCACTGTCATTAAACTTAATGGCCTGTTTAAATTCGGCTTCAGTCTGTCTTGTGTGTGGAGTTTGCTCAACACCAGAAGAATGGTTGGGTATGTGACAGTACATGTGGGTATATAGCACTGGTCTGGGTTGAAGTATTCCCATAATGTTTTATCCTGTCTCCAGTGCTATTTAGGTTCAGTTGAGGTCAAGTAGAGTAAATTGCCCATAAAAGCAGCTGTCTTAACACTTGTCATAGCTCACTTTTCCATTGTCCATTTAGCAGGAACAGATATAAAAAGTGCTATTGATTATAGTGATAACAGAGTTTTAAACTAGGGATTATAAAAATGTTCCCTGAAGCAGTGTTTTCATCCTAGGAAAAAAAAAATAATGTTCATTAATTAGCACAATTTTGCAAACTTTGGCTGGATATGATCAGTACTTCAAAAGGCAGATCTGATCTCTATGGAAGATCAAGTACAGTCCTGAAACCTGATATTTGCCCATTTATTTTGGACTCCAAGTTATATTAAAGTGGGATTTGGTTTGCCAAATACTGCCCTTTCTCCCCCTGATGTTTCACAGGCTTTACTCAGCTTCCTATTAGTTAGTGTGTGTGTGTGTGTGTGTGAGAGGCTTTTGGCCTGCAGCTTTGGTGCTTCCCCAGTGACCATGTTGGCTATGAGCATTTACAGTGCATAAGTACACGTCCAAAGAACTTGTCTCAATTTCTTTAGGACTGTAGCCCTGACACTGCCTTAAGTCATAACATCATAGTGGAGATTATTTACACATTACATCTTTTATACTGTGCCTTCATGCCGTAGTCTCGTGGCTCCTTGTTTTTTGGAGTCTCTTGGGTTCAGGTTCAGGTTTGGGACAAAATGACTTTAGATTTTTCACTAAAAAGAGCACGAGCAATAAGAATGATTTGCCAATGTGACATAAAACATTGATTTTACACAATGTATAAAAATTACAACTGAATTACAGAAATGATATTGACGAAGCACTCTTGATATCTAGGGTGTATTAAAAAATCAACAGTGCTTCTAAATCTGAAACATAAATGTGATCACGGCTGTGCCATATATTCCGTCTCCTCTTTATTCTCCTACTTGTACATACAAGACATATACACACACACTCAATGTGGAGAGAACCCTAACATGAGAAGGGCGTTTGGTGGTTACTTATTTTTATTTAAACATGGTTTATATTAGGGCTGTCTGGTCAAGGAGATGAATATAGTCTCAAGATATTTTCTGTATTGACTTAGACTTGTCCTGGTATTACTGGCATTTTATCTTGGACTTGTTTCGAGCTTTGGTCTCTGTAAATATAGTCTTGGTTTGAATGAAATTCTGTAGAAAATGATGTTTGTTTTGTCTTTTTTTATTTGCATTTACAAAGTTAGACAAAAAGTCAAACTTTTTTTTTCTAGTCTAGTAAACATAGTCTAATCATTTGTGCAATGCATGAGTGAAGCCACAAAGCTGAAGTAAAGATGTGGCCTCAAGAAGAATTTGATGGTTTTTTTTGTACTCAAGTGTGACTTGGTCTTACTTTCATTTAAATTCAGTATGTACCTGATCTCCGCTAGCTTTGGTCTTGGACTTGGCAATGCCAGTCTTGACTACAACACTTGTTTGTACAGGGATAGAAAAAGTATATTAGGAATTTAAAGGAATTTTTACATTCATTTGTGTAAATTCATTTGGGTATCTGGAGAGCCTACCAACCCACAAACTGATAAAAAAAGACCACCCAGTCAGTTTTATGTGGGCTGCCTAGATGAGAAAACATCGGCGTCCCACCAGCCCTCATAAAAATAATACCACCCCATCTGAATATCTCCACCTACTGTGCAAGTCTCTCCACCTACAGCTTCAGAATCATATTAGTGAACTGCACCATTCTTTTGTCTGTTTGTTTGTCAGAGGTCAAAGCTAAGAAAAATGTCATGCTGCTCGGTATACAGATCTACATACAGCACTACATCGTTTCCCAGTCTCAAAGGACATAACAGCTGAGTGGACTAAGTTCATTTTTGATGATGTCCCAGCTATAGTCAGCAAAAACCTGTAAGTGTGTTTTAAAAACTTTGACTGTTTTTACCGCCTGGGCCAGTACAACACAGGCCATCACAGGAATAAACACATGATGAAAAACACTCCTCTAGTATCGAGCAGCAATTGTAGCTATCATGATTCAAAGTAATTGGCAGTATTTGTACTACACATACATATCATAAACTCTTGAACATAAAATCAACTTAACATTATCAAACTTTTTATCCAGAAAAAAAATAATAAAACATTTTCCGGTGTCCAAAATGTCAGACAAATTGGACAGTATAGTTGACCTGACTCCCATCAGCCAAAACAGCATCTGCATAATATGCCTATGGGCCCACCCCATGGCAGAGAAAGACAGAAGCACTGAAGCTGAGCGTTTGGAAAGAGCTGCTTCATGCAGGCTGAAAAACACCTGTAGTATGTAATCCATTCTAGAGACATTTTACTAAGACCCCAGGAAACTGGATTGGGTCTGTAAGATGCCTGTTGCTACATATGAAACAAAAGGTTATAAATATTAATCTAAAATGTTATATATTGTATTATTTTGACTGTTGGAAGTTTTGCCATATTCTTTCACGACTATGCATCATGATCTGAATTTGCCTTGCCCTTGGCTGTGAAATTCCTGCCCTGATCTTTCATGTCCCCTCTTCAGTCTTTACTGTCACAGCTGATAAAGCAGCTGGGCTTTCAGGCCTGCAGCCCACTCTGGAAACAAGGCCTCGTAAACCCCACTTCACAAATCCAAAGTTATTATTACCTGCCCACAATAAATCGCTGCTGAGGAGAGATAGAGAGATAAAGAGTGCTTGAGACATAGTGCCTCAGTCTTACTCAGCGTCGTCTCACATATCGTCCGGACAGGACAAAGCGAAAGCAGCATGGATCAATGAAGCTCTCTCCAAACAACATTAGTACACAACAGTGTATGATCAGTTTACTGAACAAAAAAAAACCCCTTCAGCTGGCTCCTTGCACTCTGTGGGCCTTTACTGGAAACAACTGATGCATTGTTGCGGTGAAATTAATCCTCCGAATTCATTAGCCGAATCAGATATTCAATCGACGCGACCCAAAATAATTACATGCCGGCGAACGGATGACAGACGACTTCTATGCCTGAGTGTTGTGCTTGCTCGCTGAGCCTGCCTTGTTTCAAAAGTGGGGAATACGATACAGGCCAAGCTCATCATAATAACAAAACGCCGTCCGCATCTGAATCTAATTTATCTCTTGTTTTAGGTTTGTCAGTGTCTTCTGTTTCTCGTCGAGGCACCAGAGAGAGGAAATGAGACGTGAAAGGTGCCAGTGAGAGCTCAGTCTCTGCTCTATTCTCAATTTTAGCGCAATTATTAATCCATACACAATCTGACTGAGTGTCCTGGGTTATCAACTAGAGGGGGGAAGGAGAGAGATAGATAGATAAAGAGATATCTAATAAGAACTACATCATCTCTGTGCAAATATATCAGGTTCTTTACTCAAACATGATCGACGTGTTGGGAAGTGAGTCTTTCCCACACACATACACACACACACACACACACACACACACACACACACACACACACACACCGATCAACACAGTGAGCACACAAATCTCTCTGGGCGAAAAATATGATCTAGAAGCCAAATTGCCCACCATTAAACAACAGTCTTCTATACAGAAGGTGTGAAGCGAACACACAGCTCTTTCATGAGGGCCCCCGAATAAAATGTGGCCCAAATGTGTCTAATTAATGGGCTCCTTGTGAACCGTGTCCAAAAATCACCTCTTTAAAATGTGCATTATTTTAGGCTGCATAAATTGGCCAATAGTTGCTCCAGTGTGTCACCAGAATGAGCAGTGTGCAGTCAATTAGTCGAAAGTCCCTTGTGCTCCAAATACATTTGTGTTCACTGTTGGCAGTAGCAGACTGTGTAGATTGTCCTGTAAGTTTTCCCAGACAGTCTCCTCCAGCATGTGTGAGAGACATCTGGACTGTGATATTTCACCATAAATCTTCCTGTACAGACAAAGGTGGTGTGATGATTGGTGTAAATGGAACAAAAGGCTCTATTTAGAACACCCCTATACACACACTATATAAAATGAACTGAAACTGCTCAAACTGTGTTTAATAAGTGGCTGTCAGTGGATGGCGGTGCCATTGTCATATTGTATGGTAGACAGCAATAAATGAGGTTATCTGATATCACATTTCTTCAAGCTGCACGCCAGCCGTGGCTAACATAAGCTACGGCACAGCTGCTTGTTCGCTCTTTGCGGCTTTTTCTAATTGTGCAAGCATGCCGATGACAACCTATTTCTCAGGATATTTTAAGCCTGCAAAACAACAACAAAAAAAAAACGTGATTTAATTAAAGATGAATTAAAATGTTTGAATTAAAGATGGCAGACGAGTTATGTCGGACTTTATCTGTGTGGGTTTTCCTAAGACATGCAGTCAGATAAACTGGAGAAACTAAATTGACCCTGTGTGTGTTTGTGTGAGGATACGTCTGTTTGTGTGTAACCTGTCCAGTGACCTGTGACCTGTCCAGGGTGTTTGCCTACCTGAAAGAGCACTGAAAGATATTCTAGCACCTCCCATGACCCAGTAGTAGGATAAGCAGCTTAGATAATAAATGAATGTATAATGTGTTTTGTATATCAAATAACACAAAGTTTCACACAATGTGGGCTGTGTAGCTTATAGCATTTGCCATATTTAATAAAAATAGCACAGAGTTCGAGGCTGAAAAAAACATTGCATATTAACAACATTAGTACAATGTCCATTAGTACAATGACCATTTATTCATTAATTTATATTCAATAAGCATATGAGGATAACATGCAAAACTCAGCACAGACAGTAATCCAGAATCAGGATTAAATCAGGATCATGAGCTGTACCACTGTAGCAAATGGGAGCATGAGAGTATATGCAAAGGTTATTATTATTATTATTATTATTATTATTATTATTAACTTATAAAATGTGATGGTGAAGCAACATTTTCTGCTTTTGCTGTTTCCTCCTTCTGGTTTTAATTGGTTCTGCATTTAACCAATCTGTGCAGTAAAACAAACACACACCTGTGAACACTAGGGGGCAGTGAACACACTTGCCCAGAGTGAGGGCTCAGCCCCAAACCACGGCGCCCAGGGAGCAGTTGGGGGAGTTAGGTGCCTTGCTCAAGGGCACCTCAGTTGTGTCTTGCCGAACCCGGGACCTTCCGGTCACGAGACCAGTTCCCTAACCACTAGGCCACGGCCTACAACTAGGTCTCCAACCAAACTCCATCTCCAACATCTTCTCAGTGTCTGCTGCAAATTTTGAAAAACAACAGTAAGCAGAAACATGTAATCAATCTTTGCTGTTTTCTTTACAATATTTTATAGGAGCCACTCAAACTTGATAAAGTGCTGCATGTGTACGATTAGGATTCAAGAAAATATGCATAATTATTTAAGTCATACAAATAATTATATATGTCTTATTTCTAGGCATAAAGAAAAAGACAACACGACTCATTAACCAGACTATAACATTTAGATGACATCATGACATGATGAGCTGAGGGAAAGAAAAAGTAAATTGCAGAGAGAAAAATGGTTGTTGTATTTAGCTGCAGCTTAAGCAGCTTCTTTCATGGCTAATGTACAAACATTAAATAATAAGCAGTGGCATAAATACTGATGATGTTTACTTTTTCGTGAAAGAGCTGTTATGCAGCAGTGGTTTGTTGCATGTGCAGTTTTCCCCCCACGTGACTTTAAACCAGGGGAATGAGAAACCTTCCTCTGACTTGCTCTGATTGTTGGACGCACTGTTTTCCATCAATATGTCAAAAATGTTTTATTTTTAAAACAATGTGTACTTGTCTTACAGCACATTGCTGCTAATAAAATCAGTGCCTTTGTGAACATAGTCTAAAGCATAAACCCAAAAACGGCACAAACAAACTTCTAATTACAAAATTGACACTTGCTCAAGTTTTTTCCAGTATGATATTTAAGGTGTTTTCCAGAAAACAGTAATCTTTCTAAAAGAGTGCTTTACTTTTTTGTATAACGTAGATTAGGATTAATTAGATTAGATTAATTAAATTATTGGCTTAATTTAAATGGAGATTTGTAGTCTATGGTTGATACAAAATATAACTACAGATTTAATTTTGCTAAGCATACATTACAAAACTTGATTAAGGTATAAATAAATACATATAGCTATATGTGTAAATACATATAATATGGGGCCATAATGCTTCTGTCAATGTCAGATAACAATGCAGCCTCTTTTAGAAGAAAAGAAAATTGCGAACTAATTGCTTCTCCAAAATTCCTGCATTACATTATGTCATGTACAGAATAGTCCTGCAAGCCTGAACTCCATAATCTGGAACGTTTCAGCAATATACATTGCCAAGAACTGCCTGTTTTTACAGGACTGACTATATGACATGCAGATGACCAACTACAGACACTGCAAATTGTCAAACAGAAACAAGAATGTTCCTCTACTCACCAGTGGTAGTTCTAGCTTGTATGCAACCTGGCCAACCCCCCTTTTAGTCATCACCAACCAACACAAAGAAAAAAGTGTGTTAACCCCAGCAACAACAACCACAAACAGAAAAAAAACACCATTGTAACTGTAATTAACTCTTGTTTAACCAATTCAGTAATGTGCTAGTTAGGTTGTAATTGTTTTGCTACAGGCTACACAAATGATCATGATGAAACTGTGTGAAAATTTTATATCCAGTTTATCATGTAATGTCGTTGGACAGAAATGGGAATATTGTCTCCCTATGTATAACAGAATAGCAATCCATGCAGCAGCCTGCATAGGATACCAAACATAAGTGTGATACTATTTCTTTTCTTTTTATCTTCTTTCCCTATACTGGCCATCTGATGACTTACCTTTCCCCATCCATTTGTGTTTGTCACTTGCCACTAGAGCATCAATACACCCCCATCAGCCCTAACACTGTCAACCGAGAGTCAAAACTAAACCAGGTCACTTTGGTGGTGTGAGCACTGGTTTCATAATGTTCTTAATGATTTTGCATACATTGTAATAAAAGGAAACAATATTTCTGTGGAACTTTATAATGACAATGTCTATGGTAAGAAGACTTTTGTAGTGCGGCTGATTTTACTAATTGATGCACACCTGTACAAAGTTAGAGGTGCACTATTTGATATGTTACCCCGCTCCCCTTACCTTTTTTGTCTAGTAAGGTGACCTGAGGTTAGTCTACATTCACCACCGTTCCCATCTAGTAATTCTGAGTCAGAGACCTTCCCAGGCAATAGCCTGCATAGCTCACAAACTAGAATCCATCCGCCCACTCCAGCAAGGTTGACTGACCCACATGGTGAAACAATATTTTATATGTGATGTACAAATGAGCAACAGAAATAAATTATTTTGCAAATGTCCTACCCCGTGCCATACCTGGCAAGATGCCGCCCTGGGTGGCTGCATATGTTGCCCATACTGTCACTGTTACTTACCACAAAGTGCTTTGCACAAACACAGACCACCTTTCTTTGACTTGTTGATTAAAGAGTGCTCTAAAACAACTCATTATTTTGCTGTGTTCAAATACATATCCTCCAGCTAGAAGATACGTGCACAGGTGTGTGTAAAAACAGAGCTATGAAAAGCCAATCATATTGAAAACATTCCAAAAGTTGGGGCCAAAAAAGCATACAAGAAATATCAGACACTCTGTATCCCATGGGTGGAGTCTCTGTGGCTGAGACCGCGTCCATCATGAAGCATGAATATTTCAGAGTGCTTGTGCTAGACCCAATGCCTGAATTAAAGATGTGTTCCGCTGAAGCACTGTAGCCAAATCTGATAGCCATAAACAGTGAAGTGTCACTGCACTGTTTGAACTAGTGTACACAGTTTCACTCCTCAGGCCGCTGTAATGGGGACTCATTGATCGCTCGGGCTCTCACTGATTGAGTTAGATAATTAAAAAGCCTTGTGTATCTGTTCCATTAAGGGTTGTTTGTGTTGGTCCTCTTTGTGTGTGTCCTGTTCCTTTTGGGAAGTGAGAAATGCTTTGAGAGTCTTTAAAGCTTTTGTCTTTCAATGTTTTAATTTTTTTTTGAAAATCTCTGTTTCAGTTAAAATATATTCATTTTTGCCCCAAGAATTTAGCCACATTCTGCAAATCAAACAAAAATTGTGAAAAGAATATTCTTGACCAAAATATAAAATTTGATTCATATGGTTTTATTTTAATAATAATAATAATAATAATAATAATAATGATAATAATCATTATTATTATTATTATTATTATTATTATTATTGTTTTGCTGTTGTTACACTGTTTGTGAATTTTAATTCTAATTTATATTTAAGCTAATATTTTAATAATATTAAAATTATATTAAGCATTTATTGATCCATTATTTAATTTTACTTATTAATTTAATTAAGCCTCAAAATTAGACACGTGAACTATTTCCCTACTGTGTTTACACACAAAGGAATGTGACCTCTGCATTTAGCCAATCCATGCAGTGAAACACACACACTAGTGAACACTCAGTGAACAAGCTTGCACGGAGCAGGGGGCAACCCCAAACCATGGCACCCGGGGAGCAGTTGGGAGGGTTTGGTGTCTTGCTCAAGGGTACTTCAGTCATGTCTTATCTGTTGCGGGAATCTAACCCAGGACTTTCCAGTCACAAGACCGATTCCTTAACCACAAGTCCACAGCTGCCCCCCAGATGTTTAAAATTAATTGATTATATAAAAAACATCCAGGCCTGTAAAATGATTTCTTATCTCACCTTCATCAATCAAGTTGCAAGTTGCTTTCCTTTGTATTCTTGTTTTAATCCAGCATTTCGGTTCATGCTATAGCAGATGAAATATTCCAGGCTCTAAGTGAAACATTTTGTAAACAATATATGTATATTATAAAATAACACAGATCAGAAACTAACTGAGGTACACAAATGGGCAAACCCCACAGGGTATGCAGATCAGGTGGGAAATTATACAGGGGATGTAGATTGGGTAGCAATAGATTAGGTAACAATGCAGGTTTTAAACCGAATCTGTGTTTACTGATGCACAATGTACAGATTCAGTCACTGCAAGTATCTTCATCATTTGTATTTTCTGCTTGATGACTATTAGACTCGCCCATTCATATTCTGTTTTTCTGTCCTCTGCTTGCACTGTTAGCATTAGCTGCTCTCCCCTTTTGTCCTGGGTCTGAAAATAGCCGAGCACCTCTCATTAACAGATTAGGTGTTGCAATGGAGCTCTGTGCGGTTGGAGCTCCGTGGGCTGGTATTGTTCCTCTAGGACAGCAATTAGAGCTGATTGACGGGTTTCCACTTGGGCCAGACTGATTTGAGATGAAGGACACAATGCTCTTCCTCACAGGCTTGTGAAGATAACTTCTTGCAGCACTGGTGCCTCACCAATCCAATCAGTGCAATTTGTATGACATTTGAGGAGGTAGTTCATTTGTCAGTGAAATGAATTATGGTACCTCACAGAAGCAAGAGCACACATGTATTAACACACACACACACACACACACACACACATGCACTGTCTCTGCAATTTGCTGAGCACAAGCTCTCCATAAATAATAAATGAACTCTGTGGCCTGGTCGGTGATAGTGGGATGATGGACATGATAACCTGATGTCAGCTCTTCACTGTGTTACTCAACTAGCACTCGCTGTTTACATTGTTTACACTGCCGGAGAGCAGCAAATTAAACCCGCTGTTGCCAGACACTGATAAACCTACATCCTTCACCTTTCTTTTCGGGCAGGATAACAAGGCCTTTATGCACTACAGCACAGAGTACCCAGAATTCAACATGCTTGTGTACAAGTCTCAGAGTGTGTATATTACAGAGATCAGCAGTCAAACATCAATGCATTTGACGGCACACTTCCCTGATGGGAACAAAAGGGAATTAGGATTCTCTGAGTGGCACAGTGGTAGTAGTACATGTTTGGACCAATGTTTAATTAACGTCTCGGCCTCTCTTACCCACCTGAGAAAATGAGAGACATGACAGAGAGACCTTTCGGGCTGTAATTACACCTCAACATTCCTCTTTTGATCATGGATTCATGGCTTTCTCTGACTCTTCATTCCCTGGATGTTAATCAAATAACAGTGTCATGTAAATGAATGGTGCTGGATTCCACCCTCCAAATCCTCCCAGTTTAAAAGAAACCATCCAGCGCTTGCCTTAAGTCCCTGCTGAAATGTTTCATGTTCAATCAGAATATTTATTTATTTAATATTCTACCACTTTACTTGCCCTTTTGGTTGATTTCAAAGCTAAAAAAACACCTCATAATTTTCAACCGCCTCTGTATCAGCAGGAAAGCATGGAAATTTTTCTTATTAATTTCAGAACCTCAAATGGAGCAGTGTTTTGACAGGCTTGCCTCTGATCAGTGCATGCTCAGAGGAGAACCAACAGAAAACTTAGATACTGACTCTAGGAAGGAAAGTGGAAGCTGAACTATTTGGTCCATAGTACTCTGTTAACTGGCTCAGATGGTCATCATAGTGCTTTAACAGCTTAACACCAGCCACAAGCAGCTTGTCCTTGTTCAGAGCTCAGTGATTATGTTGGTGTCTGGAAAAGTTCCATTGAGCTGTCAGGATGAAAAAAGGAAGAAAAAGCTGATAGAAATGCTATGCATTTGGTTGAATTGATAGTTTCCCTTATTAGTTTGTTTTTAATGGGTGCTTAACACAATCTGGGTGGCACGTCGATTAGTGGGCATAGTTGTCATAATTGGAGATGTTGTTCTATCAGTGGTATTTTACTTTTGCATAACTAAGATACATTATAACAACACACATTTCTGCAAATTACAAAACCCAGCTTGAACCCATACGCTAGAAAAGCTAGATCAGCTTCTAAGAAACGCTGCGGCATGTACACCAATTAGAGATATTTCTGTTTTGATATGCTCATGTCATTGCAACAGAGTATAATTAGAGAATATTAGACATCTATTGTTAGTTAGTATTACATCCATACTAAAAGTAACAATAATGAATCATTCAGTAGGCCCTTTTCACACTTTCCTGTTTTTCTCTTTCTCAGCATGTAACAACAACAATGCTGAGAAGTAAAGCCTAAAGGAATCCAACGCCATTTATGTAAAATTGTGAAAAGCAGCAGAAAAGTCACAGCTTGAAATATTACCACAAGTAGAGTGTTGAGCCTAAATAAACAGTGACTGCAGTAAGTGAAAGCAGTCTAAACAAGCTATCTAAACAAAGCTAATCTGAGAGACTCAGAGCAACTAGCAAAATGTAACCTCCGTTTGTTTGTGTGGCTCCTTATTTCTGCTTATGGACTGGCCATTGATTTGACAGTGAACAAGTCTGGTCTGTGCTACACCGATAAGGATCATTGGGCAAGACTCCTAACACTACGTTGGCCTACCTGTAAGGTATCAGACAGGGACCCAAATGAAGATAAGAGTAGTATTTATTAGACAAAATAAAAAAAACAAAAAATAATCCCAGGGAAAAACAGAAAAGCACAGAAGATCCAATCATCAGAAACTAAGAACTTAGTCCATGAATTCA
>JAOVVF010000017.1:16809910-16834640 GCA_028565595.1 Duopalatinus emarginatus | reverse complement strand
TTATTATTATTATTATTATTATTATTATTATTATTATTATTATTATTATTATTATTTATAATGTTTGGATTTATAATTTTAAATGTTTTTGTACTGTGTGCTGTGTAAAGCTGAAAAAAAAACTACCCTTAGGAATAAAGAACAAACAAGAACAAAAATTGTAAACAAATGTTTGGCAACTGCATGTACAGATCACGAAAAATCACATGATGAATTATATAAATAACTAGTTTTAAACAAGCATTCACCATTTATTGTTTTGTTAATTTATCCACATATGCAGAACACACAGCATTTCCACAGCAAGAAAGCAAAAACACACTAAGGTTCATTTCAAAGTGACTAAACATACTGAATTTATTAAAGTACCGCATACAACTCTAAAAGTGTTCCTACAGGGTATCCTATTCTAATACACACCCCTGTGTCTGCCCCAGCCAAAAAAAAAATCATCTCATCTTCACATTTCTGTGGTTTTTACTGTCTGAGGTTTATTTGTCTGCTCTAGCTGAAACTGTTCAAAACTCAAAAGCCTCGCCATTGTTGGAAGAGATCTGGGAACGATACACAGATAATAAACAATCAGTTGCTGCAATGTGTTTGTCATTTTATAGTCAACATATTAAATTTAATTAACATTATATTGCACGTTTTAAAGAGAAGATCATTTTTAGGATGGATTTTGGCTCCTGCATGAAAGGGCTTTTAAAAGCAACTTTTATACACCAATTGTGATTTGAAGCCGAAATGCTTTTGTTCACTGCATTACTGCTTTGTCTATACATTGTTCCAAAAATCTCTGAAAAGTATAGCCATATTGACTCATTTGTTTTGTTACATTTACAACACTTAAACACGTAAATAATCTTATTAACTCTTAAGGATTCAAGTGCTTGATACAGACATTTTCATGAAAATGTGTACATTTCCCTATTAGCTAATTAGCATCTAGGACTGTTTCATAAATACACATTTGCATTTTGAGGTAGATGAGCCATCTTTCTAATCTCATATTGCTTCTCTTGATTGCCATTTGTTTGAGTACCTGGTTACAAATAATAATGCAGAATGTAATTTATATACTTTTGCAAAACAATACAAATAATCTTAATAATTCTCGGTGTTGGAAGGATACCAGTGAGCTAATAAGGACCTATGGGTATTTTAATTATAGTACACTGCATCTGTGTGGCAATTAAAAACATGGATATTAGCAGTAGGTAGCCTGAATAAAAAATTAGCTGTACCATCTAATTGGCAATCAATTTGGTATTCTCATCCTGTGTACAGATGAAAATGACTAATTTAATCTCCTTTTCTGCAATTTTCACAGAGGTATCAGTGAGAACACATCTACATAATAATCAGCACAATTACTACTCTCTGTCCTTGTTAAGCAAGTGAGCCTGATTATTGTGAAACTTTTCACAATAGAACTTTTAGTCCAGCAGCTCATAAAGTGTGTTTGGAGTCACAGACCACACAGTGTCATTGTTCCACTTTCGAGATGAGATGAATTATTTTTTAATTACTCGCGCATGTGAGACAGTGATAAAATCCAACAGGAACATAAGAGCATCTGTACAAACCCCCTTTGTGTTAATCAAACAATAGAGATTCCTCTGATGATGAATCTTCTGAAATCCAGATAATTAGCTGATAAAAAAACCCCCAAAAAACTCCAAACCAAAACAAAACTCATTTGTTTGTTTTCCCTCCCTGTCTTCGGAGCTCTGCAAATAATTCTCCCCACGATGGTTTTCTCCTATGCACTGCAGCTCTTCCAGACATGCTAACAGGACCATCAGAACATGCTCACATTAGTGCAATTATGCTTGTGTGCTTCATTTCCCCCCTTTTTTTTCTTCATTCTCCCTATTCTGCCAGCCTATGCACCATTCTATTTTGCTGCATTGGGCCCCCTCCCATCCCTTCCACACTATTTGTCATGAAATCCCTCATTTGCTGGATCCCAAGGAAGGCAGATTATGCTTATTTTTCATTTGGACAGAGTGAGATAGAGCCAGGTGTTTGGCAGCAGCAGAGTGTTCAGGTGTAACCGGTTGGGCGATGGGACCTGACGAGCCAAGCCCGATGAAAGATGAGGCGTAGAAGATTTCGGGGAGTGGGACACCCCACTGCCCAGTCCCTCAAGAGCACCACCCGCTGATTAGGGAGAAAGGGAGGGGAAAAAACTTCCAATGGTAATCTGCATCATACCGTGATCACTTGCTGCTGGCTTAATTAGCTTGTTTCAGCCTTGATGAAAGTGCAAGGCTTGCAGACGCCAATATGGCAGCTTCATATTGTGCTAAACTCATCACGAATGGTCTGGAACTTTCAGAGACTCAAGGTGAAAAGTTTTTTCCAATGTATATTAGTTTTTTTTTGTTGTTTAGGTTATTCTTAATTGGTCTGTAAAACTTCATATGACCTTTACACACTTTCACCACTTCTCCTGAACTGATGAATGCCAAATGCAAACCATTTTCAAGACTGTATAATGGCTTAATACTGCTAGATTATTCTATAGGTTACACTTCAATCAACCTAGCATACATAGAACATTCAGCTAATTTTAGCTTACTGTTCCCATATGGTTAATTGTACAAGAGCCTATGCATAGTAAAACATTTATACAAACCATAGAAAAACCAAACAAACCTACTACAAACGTTCCTGTAACATAAAAATAACATTTCCAGAACATTCTGGGAAACAAAACTCATTAGCTGGGGATTTCTGTATTCTCAACATGTTTATTTACAAGGCACATGCTTTCATTAAAACCGACTAATCCTAAGATGAACAGAATCCAGTCATTAACATTGTTAAAAAAGCTGATATACAAACACAAACACAAAGAGCTGGAACTAAACACAGACTCACAATCTAGATGATCAGTGCCACACACATTAGCCACAAAGTAAACTATACATGACAGAATATTACAAACCAAAGTTGCAATATTTACAGTAATAGCCCAGTTGAATAGTTTTATCTGTATAGTGCTTTTAGTAATAGATATTGTCACAAGGAAGCTTTGCAGAAAGCTGGATGCATATTTATGGTCATAATGAGCAAGCCAGAGGCCACAGCACACTAAAAGATACACTAAAGTTTATTATGCTACAGCACACTTTTGTGTACTTTGGAGCACTCACACTAATTATTCATATACAAAAAGTGTGCTAAAATCGAACTTAATCTAATCGAAATCTATTTAATTTACTTTAATTCTGCAGTATTTAAGCCTAGCTTTAATTGCCTTGTGTACCTGGTGATACTAAAATTGCACCGTTTTTAGGGCAGCCATGACTTAGTGGTTAAGGTCCCAGGTTTGTTCCCTGCGCAGGGCGAGGCAGGGCGAGGCAGGGCAGGGCAAGGCAGGGCAAGCCTAACTTCTGCGACTGCTCCCAGGATGCCATGGTTTGGGGCTGCCCCCTACTCTGGGGGAGTGTGTTTCACTGCATGGGTGGGTTAGGGCACTTCAGTTGTGTGATCGAACCGTTGACCTTCCCATCACTTTTTTTGGAAATTACAGTTGGGGGCAGCTGTGGGATCTGAGAATACATATGGGTTGTTTAAGCATAGCCAGGAGGTCTGTTACTTTTTATTAAGTTTTATTAATTGATTATCCTGTTTGACTGGTCAATTTAATCCAAACATCAATACCTCTAAATAGGTGTCAAAGTAAGTCCAACTAGCATCTTGGTGACTCCAATAAATAGGCAAAAATGATCATAAATAATGTTCTAAATATTTCAATAACCGCACAGAAAACTAGACCACATCTAGACAGACATATGCTGTGTATGTCTACACTCAGAGGAAGACAGATGTGGGAATCAGAAGGGCAAATGATATATACTGTATATAATGCTACCATATAAGTGGCCTCAGAGGAGGGATGAGGGAAGGCTAACTCGTTATTAATGCCATAAAAGCAATACTCTTTGATGTACTGGTTGATTTCTCGCTGCAGATAATATCTAGGCTAGATCCTCTGGCACTGACAGGACTTTTCAGGCTAAATCAGCATTACTATATTTGGCTATGCCGCAGAGTACGACTGAAATAGGGAATATGTATCTAATGACTAAGTCTCACAGCACTAATTGGACATTCTTATTCCCTTTTCCCTACAGAACTTCTGCGTCATTACTCCTAGAAGGAACGTTATACGTGTGTGTGTGTGTGTGTGTGTGTGTGTGTGTGTGTGTGTGCCAACTGCTCGGTGAAGCAGTTAATTACTTATTGGACTTATCTTGATTAAAAGAAGTGTAATATATGTAAGTTAAATGATATGAAGATTGGTGCTGAGGGGTTTCAGAAATGAGAACAATGTCTCAGCTGATTCCTAGGGCCAAATCTAGGACTTTTGTATGCAGTGAAAAGATGGTGGTGATGATGGTGGTGGTGACCCTGCCAACAGAGGCCCATGCCTCTAGTCTGACTTCTGCCCTGTCACTTTATCCTCACTTCCTGGTTATACACTATACTAACATTAAATGGACATTGTTTTATTGTGAAGTCTTGCCAGTACATTTGTGCCATGTTTATTGTATTGGCCTTGGTTTGACTGTTGGATTTGTTTATTGGATAACTCTCTGGCTTTGATATGTGTTTGCAACTATGTTTGTGTTGTGTTTTATTAAAACAATGAATGCAAGATTCTCAACCTCTGTTTCAGTCTGCCATATTACAAAAAGAAAACAACCGCAATAATAAAAATAATAATAATAATAATAATAATAATAATAATAATAATAATAATAATAATAATAATAATAATACAATTACATATTATAAACTTGCCATGACTTGCTAAGTTGCTCATGTGATCAGCAGCCATGTTTCTGATCAAAAGGCATTCCATATGCTTCAACAGAAAAAGAACACAATAAAGACTTGGCATTTTATGGTGCAGTGTTTTTGCTGGTAGCTTGAATAAATACAGCTTGTTCCAATGCAGCAGCCTGTCATTTAGTAGGTGAAAAAAAAAAAAAAACCACACACATTACCCTAAATTTAACATCTGTACACTGGCTATCTCTGCATTTTAGAATACATTACAAAGTTTTACTGACATTTTTTAAAGCTTTAAATGGCTTGGCTTCCTCCTACATTAAGGATATGCTTTGTCACTATAATGGCCCTGGAGCCTTAAGATCATCATCACAGTCAAGACTTAAACAGAAAGAAGATCAGACCTTTTGGATTGTGGCCCCAAAACTGTGTTTTAAAACCAAATTGATTTTTTTTTTTCCTTATAGGCCTATGATGGTATCTGAGACCTGTCTCATTGTTGTGTTGTGTGTATAGCAACTCTTTTTATAGCATTTTTATAGATTTTCTTAAGAGGATTTTGTAAAACACTTTGAGATATTCTTGTGTTTTTATGTGCTATATAAATGGCATAAACATGAAGCTTAAACAGTGGCCTGTGTGTGTGTGTGTGTGTGTGTGTGTGTGTGTGCGCGCGCACATATGCATGTGTGTGTGAAGAATGTAATGTATTTTTAAATATATTTTATATATTTCTAATTTGTTTGGTAGATGGTATATGTTTTAAATGTGGTTTGTGATACTGTATGATACTGTTTTAGAAATATTGATTTTTTTTACCCTATCTAAAAATGTATTTTATGATATGCAACTTTTTAAAGGCAAAATGACTTTTTTTCCCTAGAATTTTTTCCTAATGCCAAATCACTACAAGACTAGGATGTGTGACAGTTCAGAATTGTCTGCTAGACGTGGAATAATATTAAAGTTCCAGTTTCTCTATTGTTTATTTCATTATTGCTATTACATTAAGCATACATACTGCCTGGTCAAAAAAAAAAACTTGCCATTTGGATTTGAGCCTCTGGAGGCAGTGCTACGACCTAGAGTTTCTTCAATAGGAGATTCATCAGGCTCAAATTGTGAAGCAGTGATTCAGGGATCATAAGGAATCATTTTCACATGTTAACTGGCCGTCACAGATTCCTGACCTTAACCTCATTGAAAATCATTGGGATGTGCTTAAGATTATCAATTGGTTTAACTCTCCTGTCAGCAAGAAGATCTCAGCCAAGAGTTAATGCAACACTGGAGGGAAATAAACATTGTAATGTTGTATAAGGTTGTCCGAACAATGCCACAGAGAATGTGTGACATAAGTGAAGCTAAAAGCCTCCAAAAAAAAAAAATAGTGTGTTACTTTTTCTACTTGACCAATGTTTTTGGTGTCAAGCTTGTGATGATTTAACCATCATAATTCTTTCATAAAAAGTTTCTACTACAGTACATTCGATTAGCTTTATAGCTACAGTGCAAACTTACTATATCACGCATGTCTAAGTTGATGGATGACATTTATAGTAAGAGTGAAAGTATATAAATTTATTTTTTGGATGAACTATTGCTTAAACCATTCATAAATTTTCATGTGAAATTTATATGGATTTACATGCTGTAGTCTTTTAGCGGAAAAACATTACATTACTTATAGTCAGATGAAGAGTGAAAAACAGATTCAGGTTATGTCATTCTAGTTGGCCAGTTTGCCTTTGGTGTATGTAGAACAGCATTTGTCTGTAAACACAGTTAATTACTATTTACACTGATCAACCATAACACTAAAACCACCTCTCTAAACATCTGCCAAAACAGCTCTGACCCATCAAGGCATGGACTCCACCAGAGCTTTGAAGCTGATGAGGTATATGGCAACAATTTTAGCAATATATCCTTCTGTGGCTCTTGTGTGGGATCAAACCAGAGAGGCTAGCCTTCACCCCATGCACATCTGTGAGCCTAAGACACTGTCACCAGTTTATCATTTGTCCTTCCTTGGACCACTATCCAATGCATATTGGGAACACCCTACAAGACCTGCTGTTTTGGACATGCTTTGACCCAGTCATCTACCTATCACAATTTGTTTCTTGTCATTTAGAGTCCATTCAGATCCTTACACACCCATTTGTCCTGCTTCCAACACAACAGCTTTGAGAACTGACTATTCACTTGCAGCCTAATATATCCCACCCCTTGACAGATGCCCATGTAATGAGATAATCAATGTTATTCACTTCACCTGTCAGTGGTTTTGTGGTTTTGCTGATCGGTTTATACAGGATTTCAATACTGTTTGGGATAAATACCTTGTTATTGTTGCTGGTTTCATGCCATATCTTAACAGCTTGCAGTTGTAATACCACATGCAGTCGTATTAATAAAGCAGGTTCAAGTGAAACTGAAATTACTTGTAGTGCAAACATCAACCCTCTATGACACTTTAAGACCAGACTAGAGCTTGGTTTACAGAATCTATCCGACAAGAAAATGAAATACGAGGTCTTTGACGAGTGGAAAACACAGCTAATGTGCTGTCACGCTCCAATTAATGGCCGACTAAACCCAACCCCAGGAGAGCCATATTGCCTACTACATAGCGTTTCTTGGTGATCATACTCTCCTTAGAACATAGAAAAAGTTGTTCATGCACACTTGTTTCTGAGGTACATACACTGATTTTTCTCCCTCTATAAGCTGCTTCAGGAGTTGCTCTGATCTATCGGCTGCCATTTGTCATGGAACAAAAACCTTTAGGTTTATTTTTTTCCCCTCCTTGAATTCATTATACAGGGCCACACTAATATGCCTTTGTCTGCTCTTTCGCAGTACAAATGCTCCCTGCATTATTGTGTAAGCGTCCCGAATTGAAACATCAGTCTGGTGAAATATTGACTTTAATATCTCATTTGAAAAATTCATGAAACCTTTGATGTTAAATCCATACTCAATTTAGCAAAATGCCACTAAAATATGCAGGGCTCGGGAGGGAGGTTGGAGGGAAGTAGAAAGCATTATTGTCTGTGTTTCTGTAGAGAAATTACATTTTATGGCTGTTACAACCGATCCTTACTGTGTTTTCTCTTTTTTTTCCCTCTGTCGTCTTGGGAGAAGAGGGGGTATAGGAGTGGAGGCGACCCATTAGAGGCAAAATGAAAAGAGCTATTGATTGGTCTCTTATTCCTCCACTCTTTGCCTCATTTCCTAAATGCACAGTAATAAGGGCTTAGCCGTGGTGACACACAATAAGCCTTAATGAATGAAACTTTAGAGAATTAGTGAGTGCGAGTGTGATGATTCACATACGTCCCTATAAGTGTTAGCCTTGCATTTTGTTTGTTGTTTAGATTTTCAGCTACTTTCATCTTTTATCAAGAGCACACGCACCCCTAATAGCACTGTAATGCAATCATGACAATATATGATGATTTCTATTTACCAAGAAGAGCTGCTCTTTTCCGCACGAATGGGAAAGGCGGGGTCTGTGAGAGTATTGAGATGTTTTAAGTAGCACTGCGCTACAATTCAATTTCTTGAGGCTAATTATGATCAAATGTGGCCTTTTGAAATGAAGGGTTATGGCAGGTAGCAATGAGGAAGCTTTTAGCAAATGGAATTTTGCTAAGAGGAGAGAGGGAGTGTGAAAGGGAAAAGCTGAGGGTGAGTGAGTGGGGCCTGTGAAATGAAACGACAGCCAGACGAATGTCATAAAATCCACTTGCGTGCTAACTGTATAGAGCTGTGCGAGCTGTAGTCAGGTATAGTAGGCACTTTAGCCTGGCCTATGGATCAAACAGGAGAGAGAAGGAGGAGGAAAAAACACATTAAACTGCAACAACACATAGAGAACTTAAACCTCTCTCTCTTTCTCATTCTCTTACACCGTTACCCAATATCATCCTGCCCTCCGCCTGCCATCCCATCCCAAAACAAAGACACATTCTTCCTCGTTTTTCAGGCAGTGCTTTTCCTTTGTGTTCACTTGATTACTAAGGGATACTATGGCACACATCTGAACAGGTCCGGTGGCTGAGGGGTGGCACGCCTCGTCTATTAAAACTCATTCCTCAAGAGATGACTATCAAAGCCAGACACACGCTATCTACTACTTCAGCTCAAGCAGGGAAGATGATTTTTTTTTACCAAATTAAATAAAATAACAACAAACCAAACCTCATGCAAAAAGTAGGACTTATAATTTCCTTCAGCTGCCTAAAATCCCCACTGGTGATCTCAGCCTTTCAGAGAAGGTTGCAGAGGTTGGCTTTAGTATTTAAGTAAATCCTGGGAATTATAAGAACAAAACAGTTCACACTGGGTCTAACGAGAAGCAGGAAAGCCTGCACGTGTTTCAAATGATTATATGCCCATGGGACAAGGGGGTAGGGGGTAGGGTAAAGGGCCATACGAGGAAAGGAATTGAAACCAGACCCTTATAGGACGTCTGTTAATGAGGCTTCTCTTGTCTTGTCCATATTTGTCTTGACATTCCTTCTGGCTTCTTTCCTCCTGACTTGTTGGGTCAAAGTGAATGGTGGCTATGAGGCTTATATGTACAGATTCCTGCAGATTTCTCATATTAAAAATGGGCTTTCACTAAAAGTATGAAAATATCACCTTTAAATTCTGTTGTTTATTTAGCTACAATACTGGCTCAAAGTGTAGTATTGTAGGTGGCTGTACGAGGACACGTGCTGGGCCAAGCTAGTCTTCAGGCTGCTCGTGTGGCTGAGGCACGAGTTGTTTGCTAATTAGTCGTAGCCGCAAGCTCTGTTTCTGATGGATGTTGGGAGGCACACACATACACACATAAACCCACACACACACCTGTTCACTCACATACACAGATAAACACATGCTGACAAACAAGGTAATATATTTATATACATGTGGCAGCCTTGGGAAAACCCATAGGATGCCAAATTCCTGTTCCTGAACGCTGACATTTGAATCAAGCATAAATATATTTTGGCAAAACAGTGTAGAAATGTTTTATTTACTGTCTCACCTTGTATATATTTGACCTATGTTGGGTCAGTAACGAGCTGGTTTAACTCTGTCTAAGAATGCTTTAATTGCTTTTAAAAGCCTTCCACATAAAAGTCAAGCTTTGATCAGGTTATGTACCATAGTTATATGGAAATGAAATCAAAATGATTCAGTTTGTATATCAATTTGTATACCAGCCGTCATACTGTCCGTCATGGTCGCATGACAATTGATTACACTGTAGAGGTGTAATGCTTTTTTAATGCTTTGATGCGAATCACAATTTTAGCGACATAATTCAACAAAAATATAAACGCAACATTTTTGTTTTTGCTCCTATTTTCATGAGCTGAACTCAAAGATATAAGACTTTTTCTATGTACACAAAAGGCCTTTTTCTCTCAAATGTTGTTCACAAATTTGTCTAAATCTGTGTTAGTGAGCGCTTCTCCTTGGCTGAGATAATCCATCTACCTCACAGGTGAGGCATATCAAAATGTTGCTTAGACAGCATGATTATTGCACAGATGCGCATAAGACTGGCCACAATAAAAGGTCACTCTAAAATGTGCAGTTTTCTCACACCGCAGTAATGTCCACCAGAGGGCAAGAGTTTATTATGGATAATAAATACAGGTGCATTTTATTGATGGTATTTTTAATGCACAGAGATACTGTGATGAGATCCACCTCCACCATGGGCCATTCCATAGGCGTCGCCACCATTCAATCTGAGGAGGACGTGTCCCCTTCAAATTTCATAATTCTTCGTTTGGACCCCCCCACATTTAACATAAAACATTAGTTCACCCAGGACTGTTTCTGTTGCTTTGTGAAAGAATCCATTTCACTTCATCGATAGGAGAACATTGAAGTCCACTCCGGGTTTTCCACGTCAGTGAAGTACATCTTCATTACAGAGACAGTAAAGGTGCAGGCAAGAGGTCTGCACTGGGATTGGTTCCCGCTGGGTCCCGCAGGACCCGATGCAAATCTTGCGGGAACAGGCGGTTTGTACTTAGCTGCGGGCGGGAATGGGCGCTAAATGGGCTGGATTATAGACTATAGCTTAAAGGTAATTCCAAATAAATAAAAGAGAATGAGAATAGAATATAAAACTACCTTTATTTCTTTAAAAACTAAACATGAAAATAACAAAATAGGAGCGCTATTCCCAAGTGCGTCAAAAGCTATGCAGGCCAGGAAAACGAAACAAACCTGAAGAATCTCTTTTTATTAATAATAGCCTATATCACGTTTTCTCCTGCGGGATGGAGAAAACACAAAATCAATGCATCTTTATCAATGTGCGGGAATAATTCTCATAGCTTCGCGGGACTGGACATGCACATCGCGGGAATGGGTGGACATGTTGCGGTCACGGGCGGTAATGGTAAGAAATTCAGCAGGAGTGGGCAGAAGCGGGATAAAGAAAACAGTCCCGCGTAGTTCTCTAGTGGAAAGAAGTGGAAAAAAAGTGGAAATTTTCTAATGGAAATGTTAGTGCAGTTAGCTGGCTAATTAATGTTAGGAGATCTATCAGCTAGCTTAATGATAGCTATCATTTAAACCTGTCAAAAAATACACCAAAATGCAAGAAAAGACATCTAATTCATTAAAAAAAGTTGTGGGGGAACCCCCCCCCCTTTTTTTTTTAATAAAAAAAATAGATGCTTTAAGGATTTTACAAAATGGCAAGGTATTGTACAAAATCAAAATTGTCAATATTTTACCGTGGTAAATGAATGGATTACCTGGGACACTGCATGTATTGAAATCTCTCTCTCTCTCTCTCGCTCTCTCTCTCTCTCTCTCTCTCTCTCTCTCACACACACACACACACACACACACACACACAATGTGCACACACATAATATCTACAACTAACAGATATATACGCTTAATATATTATTGTGTGTGTGCTTAGTGTTTCAATGTGTTTATTAAAGCAGTTATTTTAAACATATAATAATTAACAAATAGAAAGTTCAGATATAATCTAAATGCCGTAGTATTAAGTGATGTAATAAAAAAGTAAACTTTAAAGAGCTTAAAGAATCTTTCTGCCAGTGTAGACTTTTAAAGGTGAGGAAGGGTAACTCAGCTAATGCAATTTCAACATGACTTATTTAATTTAGCCTTAAGCAAATTTCAATAATAAAATAAAAATCTAATTTGAAATGTACATTTAACAGCGTCTGCTTGTTTCATGGAGAAGTGTAGAAACTTTTAGAGGTAGCTTGTCGTCTCAGAATAACAAAGTGGCCAAGGTTTTTACTGCTACTAAAACTTTTTTCAGCCAAAAATAAAAAGTTCCTCTCGAGTGTTCCTTGTACCCAAATGTGGTAAATCAGCCAAGGCATATTATGTGTCCAAAGTTTGTTTTTTATGTAGTGATGCTGGCCAACAAGGAAGTGAATAAAACTAAACTTCACTACTCAGGGACACATGATACAATGGAAAAGTAATCTGTTGGCTTCCTGTAAAAGGTCTGGCAAACAAAACCAGAAGGGAAATTGTCAAAATTCTGCAATGACCAAAGAAAATGGTAAAACCAACTGAAATGAATAGCTTGCTGTGACTGTCTAGTCATTTCTGGTAGCCAGGTAACTCATTCATTCTGACATAATTTGCCACTGAAGGTGCTACCAAGGATGATTTGGGTCACATATGAACTGACTTTTATCTGAACAGACAGACAAGATCCACTGCCGTCCTTTGAACAGGAAGTGTGCAACCAGGAAGGCTTGATGTATTATGTAAATTTCTATTTGCTAATGTTCAGTTTGAAAGCACTGACCCCATGACAGCAAGAATAGTTGTCTGGGTTTAATCGGGTGCCCAGGGTATAGGGTGCCCTTTCTGTGTAGAGTTTGCACTGTTTTCTTCCCACAGTCCAAAGACATGCAGCCAGGCAAACTGGAGATATTATGTTGACCCTGGGTGTGTGTGTGTGTGGATGTGTCTGCCTAATGTGGACTGAAAACCTGTCCAGGGTGTGTCCTTACTTCCGCCCAGTTACGGCTGGAATAGACTCCAGAAATCCCAGAAATCACCCACATCCCAGTTGTAGGATTAATATATTAGATAATGAATGAATCAGTCAAATGTTCGAAAACCTTGGTTATGATTGGGAGATTTTCATAACTGTCTCAGGAGGGGTCTAATAAGGTAAAATCCAGAAGTCAAAATGCACACTGATTAGTTATAGGTGCTTGGTCATGTGACAGGGGAAGTTTGGCCTCAGTGCAGCTCTCGCACATGCATTCAGAGCCAATAGGCTCTGTGTTTAAGGCAAATAGAATTTCTGTCTTGCAAGCTCAGTCATTTACTCTAATGAAATTGCCTTGATGTAAGCTTTATAGATTCATTCATAGAGCAGCAACAGATTAAAGAAGCTGATGGTAGAAGAGGCCATGTAGGTGAAATTCCCGGTCTATGCACGTTCCAAATTCTCTGCTTGGACAGGGGGACTTGTTCTGCTGCCAGCACTTCAAGAACCCCCTGGTGACATGGTCAGCACCTTGATAGTTCAGGGTGAAAATATGGTAAGAGAGTGATGACAGCTTTAATTACCTTTTGAACTGGATCCAAACCTACTGTCTGCAATATGGACAGGGGGTAATAGCTGTCCTAGACAGAACATATTGGAATGGAAAAATCATGGGAATTTGCAGCCAGAAAAGGGAGTCAGCATTACTATTGGAATTACCTCTGCAGCAACAACCGGTGTAATAGAAACCAGACAACTGCTTTTTATTAATATGGTGACAAAATTGATTGCTGTTTACCCAGACAGTGTATTTTTTATTTTATTTTGGCCTAGCAGGCACTTGCAGTAATTTTTCAATCACTGCCCATTTTAAGAAGAGAAGTTTTAATATCTCAGAGATTTAACTGGATATAATCCGTTTAGTTCAACTCAAGCTGTGGCTGGTGTAATATACTTGGTGTATTAGCTTCTCTTTTCCCTCTTTATTCTGTGATCGCACATCGCCAAGGCCACTGCATCTGGCATCAACTTCCACATAAAAGAGACGCCAGATCAGGAGCATGACCTTCAAATCCGGAAAAGTCATTTCTGTTACTATAGCATTTTGTCCTGTATTAACTAAGTTCATCTCCTGGCTAATGTGTGTATATGTCTGCACAGATACCAATGTATCTAAACTTCACCCTGTGCTTTTTCAGTGTATTAGAGTGTACATGAAACCAACAGTGGCAACTCAGGTAACTCGTGAAGCTTGCATTAGTGCAAAACCCTGCAGCTGTGCTGAGGCTTTAATCTGGCTCTACCTGCATATAACTGGACCCAATCTTAAAGGATATGCAAATTTCACACATTTTCTCCCCAGGACATATTATTAGCTATTTTCCCTGTATTATCTCATTTGCAAAAGGAGTTTGATCAGTTTCTTTTAACCTCCAGCCACCTATTTGCATAATTACCATTCTGAAGTGCAGCTTATACTTTAAAGCGGACGAATGGCAAACGTCAGCACTCAACTTAGTGAAAAAGGGGTGTGGAGGAAAAGTTTTTAGTCAAATTAGAGCTGATCAAATGTACAATTCCAATGCTTTTATGCCATTTAGCATGATTGCCCTCATCATAGTAGCATTGATAATTTTTCAGCCTGGTTAATGATTTTAACCACTCTTATTTCCTGTAGTTGTAATAAGTTACATTATTCTCAATAGCTATTTTAAGACAAGAAGATAGGAATATAGATTATGGTGAGTGCATGTGTACTTCTTCCTGTTTATTTATATGTATTAGTTTAAATTAGCTGTAATTTAATGTCATTCATACAATTTATTCTAAAATCCTGGATATATGTTAAATGCCTTACTCACTGTTTTGACAATGACATACATCACACAGCAGTATACATCAAACAACAAACCTTAATGAAAAAATAAAGTTTAATTCAGTATCAATTTGACCTCCTCATTTTTCCTTACTCTGGTTTTAGATTTAATCTCTTTCTCCTTTTGCTTCTTTCACTGTTTTGGCTGACTCTCAGCAAGTACTTTCAGATCAGCTGTCACTTTCATGGCCCAATGGTTCAGTCAGAGCGATAGATCAGCTCGGAGGGTGGGATGTTCAGCTCCTGCTTGCTTCTGAAATGAGAAAATAGGTGTCATGTATTAAATGCTTCTTCATTAGCCAGGGTACATTAGGGCTCCTGGAGGCAGAAATTATGCATCAAATACACATACACACACTCAGCCAATGAAATGGCTCATTTCTAGGCTGCAGCTAATACTGCTAATGGCGCTAGCAACGCTCACAGTGCTAACAGCGCTAGCAATGCTCACAGTGCTAATGGCAGCATGCATGCAGAGAGTGTCAGAGTGGGACATGCTTCCATCAACTCCGAGCACAATGTGAGAAAGTTGTTCAAGAGAATGAACACCAAGAAATCTGTGGGACCAGACGTCCATCATCTAGGATTGGTGTTCACAGAGATATTCAACCTCACTTTGGCACAGTCGATAATTCCTACATGCTTTGGACAGTCCATTATTGTTTCTGTTCCAAAGATAGCCCAGCCCGTCTACCTCAATGACTACCACCCACAATAGTCCTGATCACAGTTGTAAAAGTGATGTGAAAATAAACTATTTGCCTACTCTGCTTGCACACAGAGAAATGTTACCGCCACATTTAACCCATCTGTGCATTAAAAACACCCCCACACACACTGAACTCACTCAGCCCCAAACCACAGCACCCATGGAGCAGTTGGGGGGTTCATTACTTTGCTCAAGGGCACTTCAATCATGTCTCATCTGTTATGGGGATTGAGCCTGGGACCGGTCCCCTAAACACAAGACCACGGATGCCCCTGTGATAAAGTTGTGATGAAGTTCCTTTAAAGGTTGATCAGAAACTTTATCATCTCTTCATTACCTGACACCATCTGCCCATTACAATTCACATGTCATCCCAATCGAACAACTGATGACATCATTACACACATAACAGCACATAACAAGCAGTACAGGTGTGCATACATGTGAGCATCACTCATCTTCACCCTCAGCACTGGAACCTCCTATGGTTGTTTACTGAGCTTCCCACTGTACTCACTGTACACTGTAGCTGTGTGGCCACTTCTATCAATCACTGATAATATCAATAAGACATACCTGTTGGAGATTAAAAGCCTGGGGAACTGGACCCAGTGGAGACCCAGTAAACAGTTTGTACATTGGAGTTCACATCACACAAGACCTGTCATGGTCCTGTCATATTAACACCCTGGTAAAAAGGCCTTCAGCATCTTAACCACCTTAGACATATAGTGGATTTTAAACTCTAAGGTGCTAAGGAACCTTTACCTGAACCATCGAGAGCATCCTGATGGGAAGCATCCCGGCCACAATTGGGTACAGTAGCAAGCAGCATAGGCTCTCCAGTGGGTGTTATAAGCAGCTGAGTCCCACCGGCACAGGAGAGCTGTACCAAAGTCCAGAAGATTATACCTCAAGTATTATCTCTCTATTGTGGTCAGGAAAGCACTTTCATTCCCTACAGGTCAAAATAAAGGCAATAAAGAGAGCTTCTTTGGCTTACTTACTACATGACATGCAGAGCCCCTAGATTCCTACTGATAAACCCATATTACACCATATTAATAAATATTTATTATATGTTGGTTTCCCCAGAACTACCTCAGCATATGGTGAACAGCTCATTGCTTTGCCCATAAACTGCACATATCTGCACTTCTTACTCCAATTATAGTCCAAATATAGTTATACTGTTGCTACACCTGTGCTTTATGTCCACTATACTATATTTTTAGATTTTTTCTTTTTCTACCTGTCTATGTACCTTGCTGTATGATAGTATATTACTATATTATGGTTAATGTAAATTCTTATTTTTATACCATAGACAGTCATAATAAGCATTTCACTGTATGCCATACTATGCATGATTGTGTGTGACAAAAAAAATTGTACAAGAATGTATGAAATTTTACAAAGTAATTGGAATATGCAACTGCAGGACTAAAATCCCACCTTTAAAGTATATTAAAAATGAAATTCCCAAATGGTATGCAGATTGCTTAAAATGGAAGGTGATCTTTACAGTTAAATTTCTGCCTAAATCTGCTTCATTAAAAACTATATAGCACATATATAACTCATACTATAAACACTGAGCAAAGTTGTACAGTACTTGTGGAGATAGGAGGTTTCTATAGCACAGTGATGGGGTTGTTTCATATTGGTTTGATTTCAGGGGCCATGAACCCTGGTACTCCAAAGATTTTTTGAAGGAATGAAGGAAGGAATGATGAGGTACTTCACATCAGTAATAATGCCTGAGTATACTGTAAGACATTACAGTATGGACCCAAAGACACTGACTTTCACACCACACTCAACAAAACCATTACCATAATAAAAGGTCCAATCTAGGGTTGCTTCCCCAAGATGGGGAAGTCTATTTAGCCTTTTTAGCATAGAAAGAAACAAGGCAGGAAGGTCTGCGACACCTCTCACAGTGGGGCTGGAAGATTAACAATCACAGATAAAGGGAGCTGGCCAGACATGAAGGTGTGAAAACTCAGTTTCCATAGGTTCTTGTAGTTAGAAATGGGTTGGCAGGATTGTATCAACATTGATTAAACACATCTGACGTCACACCTCTACATTTTTAAATGTATATATGGTGTGTTCTTTCATTACTGTGTGTTCAGTCTAGCTCCGCTGAATCCGGGATACGTCCATGTATTCCGATACTGCTTTTTGTAATAAAGATTGACCATTTTCACCAAGTTCGAGAGACGTCCTTCCTTTTTGATGTGGAACACATCATCTTTCTCTTATCCTTGTCTCTATGGAATGCCAGCTTCCCTCCCCAGGATTGCTACACATAGAAGGGCAGATGCTCTAATTTTACCCCCTGGGGGTACCAATCTCACCTCTTCTTACTGAAAACATACAGACTCTCTGTCCTTACCATGTAATGACTCACAGGGATATTTTGGCAGTGTGTCTGAATGTAGGGAAAATTTAAGCTCTATATGCAGTTCTTGTACCCTAAGCATTTAGTGATTTTGTACCCCAAGTGCCTACTGTGCAGATTTAGATCATTAGATACGCACAGATTGAAACAAAGTGCCTGGAAAGCAGTTGAGCATTATGCGTATTGCTTAAGGGCACTTCAGTCATGTCTTGTCTGTGCTGGGATGGAACCTGGGACCTTCCGGTTACAAGGCTGGCTCCTTAACGTCAATCCTACAGCTGCCTCTGTATTATTGCAGCTGTTGAAATGTTACAAACACTCTGTAAACCCTCTGTAAAGTATGATCAGCTAGTTTGACATATACACAGTGCATCAGGTGACTTATTGTTGTTCATACATTTGTTCATACTATTAAGTCTGTTTTCGCAGTTTCAAATAGCTAAATGAGGCCTCTAAGTTGTTTAGTCTGCTAATGAAGTGGTATGTGCTGAAAATGGTTTTAAATAACTAGTGGCATGTAATAAATCCAGCTGTCAAACACTGAGCCAATTCACAGGTCTATAAAAAAAAGGCTAAATTGGATTTTGTACAGTTTATGGTGCAATGATTTCTTTGGCACTGTTAACGACAATGCCAACAGAAGAATCCAAGACTCAGTCTTTAAAAACTCTTAGCACTAGGCCCAGTTTTTTTAGAAAGACCAACCGTGCAAACCTATCCACATCTTAATAGACCAGTGAATACCTGACAACCAGTTCTCTCCAGAGGGAATTAGTTGACAGATTGAGGCTATCCCAGCCATTGTTACGTTCCATGACAGTAGCAGTACAGGACGGTGTAATTGAATTAACATGACAGTACACCTGGTTTTCTTACTTGGTGGTGGAACCACATAAAGGCATAATTGACTGCACTCATACTGCATTAAGGACAACAACCAAGTCAGCTGTGGTGCTGTGATGACTTTAAACAATATACTTGTTCAATAGCATGGCGTAGCCTGAAACAAACTCAGACGCTGAAGGAAAATAGCAGGAGAAAGAGAGGGAAAGTCCAGCACCTTTCTGTGTGTTCAGGAGTCCAGCTAACATCTTAAGCTCAGTAATGAAGGGGGCAGAGTGGAGTAGATTAATCAAACATGTTAGCTGTGAGTATGAACAGAAATATTGGAGAAGACAATAATTAGACAATAACGCCAATATTCCAATATTAATGCTATTAATGATGTTGGGGGTGTATTTGCACACCCACCCTCACCCAATTTTCCTTAAGTAAAGCAAGTTGCCTCATTGATTTTTAGGTACTTTTATAAGGTTAAATGATTTGCTATGTACTGTAGAGGAAAATGTGCAGGACCACATATATACAAATTAATAAACCTGATTATAAATTTTCTTTTTCTGTTGTTGTTGTTGTTTCTGTCTGTTGCTGTCACACATACTTCGAATACATAAGTTGAATACATGTTGAATACATAAGTACTTTATTTATTAGCCCCCATAAATCCATATATGTATAACCTATTCATGGTAGAGATATCAGTGTCTTATATTTGCCATGCGCATTAATGCTGAATGCATCAGTGCATCTTCACTGACATACATAACCTGTGAATATTGTTAGGACAAATCCCACAGTTGCACTGGGTTGCCACAGGAATGAAAAATATCTTAAGAGACTTGAGATAATAATTTAACTCATTGCAACCACTAGCAGTCATGTTCTGATTTTATGACCTACTTATGCTTACTTACAAGTTGTGTAGCCAGCTAATAACTTGGTTTGCTAGTCATTAAAATTGATTAGCTAGTACACATTTTTAAATAGCTATCTATACTGTCGAGCAGGTTGCGGTCTAGTTGGTTTTAGCGTCTTAAAAACGTCTTAAACAAGCAAAACTAAATAAACAAATGTGATGTATGCAACACACAAAAAAATAGAAGAAATTATGACAATTTGGGCTGAAATGTAATCCATTTAGACAGGTACTGTATGCCTGAAGAATTTATCTATTAAGGCAATTGCTGTCACACTGAAAAAAAAACATCACCTGATCTTTGCCAAATTTTAATCTTATGTAAGCCTGGGCCTCTGTAGCATCCGATTCACGATATTGGCCGACATGACCCTGATTTGGTTTTCTACTCTAATAGCCCATCTGCCTCATATTTTGATATGTTGTGCACTGTGTTGTTGGGCAGCCACAGGTATGATTTTTAAGGAACCAGCCCTGTGAATGGAAGGTTGCCAATTTGATTCCACAACTGACTTGACACGAACTTGACATTTCACTTTCACTATGAAATGCTCACTACAGTTGTAAAGAATGTTTATTTGAATTAGTGTAGCCTGTCTGTCATGTCAAATCAGTCTCACTGGTCTCCTCAGACCCACAGAACCGATGTTAACAGAATTACGTTTTTTATTATTTTTGCACCATCCTGTGTAAACACTACAATTTTGAATCCCATGAGATCAGCAGTCTCTGAAATACGCAAACCAGCCCAGCTGGCACTAACCCTCATGCTAGGGTCAAAGTCACTAAAATCATGTGTTCTTAATTCTGATGTTTGATGTGAATATTACTTAAAACTCTGGACTTGTATCTACATGATTTTATACACCGTTCTGCTGCCACATGATTGGTTGATTGGATAACCGCATGAAAAGCAAATGTTCCCGATAAACATTGCATGGAATATGGAAGGAAACACAATCCTGGTATTTGGCATGGTATAACATTGCATCTGGCTAAATTACAATGATACCTCAATACAAAAAAATATGTATTTTAAAAAACAAAAAAGCATTACCCTGGTCCATTAAAGTCTTCTCTTTATCCCCTCCTCTAGTTAACTCGCTTTATGAAAATGTGTTACATGTATAATTTTCAGCTAAATAAGCCAGAGGCTAGATGAATAGCTTCTTGACAGTTATGAATAAGAGCCCATCTGCATTAAACCAGTGGAGGAGTAGAAAAAGGAGCTGTGAATGGGGTTTTACAATACCAACAAGCTAAATAACGGATGTGTGTTCCTGGGACGAGCGTTCTTGCCAAGTTTGTACATAAGAAATTTTCCACCAGATGAACACATATTGACAAAATATTTCCTGCCCAATTATCTTAAAAATTACACTGACCACACAATTTATTTAAGATATAATAAACAGACACAGATGTTTTAGTTTGTTCATTCAAAGGGCAGAAACCAAAGTATCCTCAATATTTTGGTAGGGTCACGAACACTTGATTTATACATACTTGGTGATTGTGTTCTTTAAAGATGATGCCGAGTGAGTACAAGAAGATGCAAGAACAAACAAAAAACCCATAATGAGAAAAGGCTCCGGTCTAAAATTCAGTTTATTTTCATTTTCATCATGGCCGTTGTACCCAAGTCTGTGAACCTAAATGTGTTCACATGACCTTGGGTTTCCCAGGCAACTCTTGTCCTCAGCATTCTTTGGAATATTAAAACAATTTTGGTGGCTCTAAGTTGTGTTGGAGGTGCTGTGAACTCTACAGCTCATTAGAGCCTGGCCTCGCTGAGCTATGTCTATATCCTGTGGTAATGAAGACCCCACTGCGGCCAAGGAGACAGACAGAGAGAGAGAGAGAGAGAGTGTGTGTGTGTGTGTGTGGGGGGGGGGGGGGGTTGGGGGGGGGGGAGAACCTGCCTGGAGAAGAAATAGTGGTGCTAGTATCAATTTTCTGGATTATTAATTCAAATTCACATCTGCAGACTGCTTCAAATTAAGAGAGTGGCCGACACTCTTCCCCTGCTCCAGCCAAATCAGATTTGAGCATATTCTGTTTCAGAAGCTCAAATTAGACGGCCCACTCAGCATGCTGGGAACCACTGCGTCCCACTAATGAATGTACAGCGCACACACACACACACACACACACACAGACAGAGAGAGAGAGAGAGAGAGAGAGAGAGAGAACAGGAAGATGTGCAAACTACACCTGCTTCATTCAGAACGGAACTTTCAGTCTGGCAGCCTGGGCGCAGAGAACAGGAGCTCTTTGTTTTTGGCTGGGTGAGAAAAAAAGAGCAGAGTCTTGAAAGGAAGGATTTGGAGCGAGGCGTGAAATGTGAAGGTAGCACATTAACTGCTAAGGTTATTGCTTTTCTAATATTATGCACACAGTGTATTCTGGCTCGCCAGCTGCAGTTCAGCAGTATGATGTTGTGAATAAGTAAGACAGTCTTAACAACCACTTATACCTACAAATCACTCCCGAAATGCAGACATGCATTCAGTTTTCTTACTTGCCCAATATAATGGTCTTGTTATTCTTGTTAAATTCTTTTTAAATCATGCTTTTTGTTTCCACACTAAAAAAATAAATAAATACACTGACAGATAAATAGGTGTGAGGTCATCCTGGGTCAGGACAATTTCAGTTCAGCTTCACAAGTGTTATCGCTTTACTCTTGTATGCCAGAATATGACTTCATGCCTGTAGAAAGTGCTCTATGTTAGAGTTATGGACCCTGTGGAACTATCAAAGCCTCATTAAGCATGTCAGTTGCTTTCCAATCATGTCTATGATAATTCTGATAACTGTAGAACTTTACACTTTTTCCCTTCTCCTCCAATTGCTGTGTCAGTGTCCTTGATCGAGGACGCTTGTGTCTCCCTGCAGTATTAGCAAAAAATGATTTGCCTGGGTACTGGGTTGCTAAACAGACTTCTGCGTAATGTCCTGAGGGAAAACTGAGACAACTGGAAACTGGGTCATTAAACACAATGCTGAGTTGGATGGCTTATGGGCATCTAAGATCTTTCTGGTCCCTGAAAAGCTTTATTGTTTTTTTTTTTCTCCTGGAGCTTTAACTAATCTCATAAATAAACATCTGATCATGATTTGGCAACTTCAGATTCCTCTTGACTTTCCCAATGTTGATCTGAAAAACAACACGTGATGCAGGGCTTGGGTGGGTGGTGAGGGAGTCACTATCAATATGTGACAGGCAGGTGGAGCTGTGTGCAAAGTTAAACCTCTGGAAAACAACGTAATGGCACACACCAGTTTGTTGCACAGACACACACACACACACAGAGAGAGAGAGAGAGAGAGAGAGAGAGAGAGAGAGAGAGAGAGGTAGGAGTAGAAATTTCACTTAGTGATCTGAAAGTATATGTGTAACCACTTGCTGTGTAGATGTGAGTCAGACATTAAAACATTGTATTTCAGAGCGGTTGAATGCACATGTCATGTGACATGTTCAGCATAACTCATAAACAAAGTAATGAATTCATGTAATCAATAAATCAATGTTTACGAGAGATATTATATCAAACAAGCACTTTGCATATTAAGATCCGTATTAATAACATATTTGAATGGGTGGCATGGTGGCACAGTGGGAAGTTGGGGTCCCTGATTTGATCCTGAGCTCAGGTTTCTGGCTGTGTAGGAGTTTTGCATTTTACCCCCATGTTTGTGTAGGATGCCTCCAGGTTCTCTGGTTTCCTCCACCCCCAAGAAAACAAGGCAGTAGGCGGATTAGGGGCTGTAACTTGCTTTATGTGTGTAAATGTGTGTATGTATGTGTGCGCATGGATCTCCATATTCCACCCTCATGTTCAGCAAGTCTTTGGATTCACCATCACTCTGACCAGGAAAGGGTGGTTGCTAAAGATGAATGAATGTAAATATAACATGCACATGCATATTTATTATTACTTGAAAGAGTAAGCAGTACATGGATAGGATTGATCTGAAGTATTAAGGACAGCATAATATTAAAAGAGCATAAATATCCTCACCTTTTGTACAACTTCCCAGCAGCCCGATTAAAATCCCAGATGAGACAAAAGCTTTTTATTATCTTCTGTTTCTTGGGATATTAATAAAAGCTATTCTAATAAATTGTAATAATGCACCGAGATGCAGAGCAGCATAATGTTCTCTCCATTTTATGAAGATTTGTTTGTTTTCAATTTATTATATTTAAGTAGGATACAGTCTCTTCACTCCATTGTAATGTTATGTAAATGTAGATAGGGATCGAGCAGAAAGATAAGCAGAGAAAAGGAGTAAAGGAGACAACCGATGCAATCAAAGCAGTGTAATCATCAGTATAATTTGCTGCCTTGTCCTGTGAACGTGCATGGCTCTGTGGCCTTGTTCTGCTCAGCATTTGTGCATATCGTCATTTTTTTTTTTCAATTACCCCGGCTATGGTTAAACGGTCATTTTCAGCAGGGTTGCCTGCAGCTACAACACTGAGCTCCATTAGGGCCTGAATCCAGCCTTTCTCTCTCATTAGCTTCAACAGTGAGAGTCAGGAAGAGGAGAATGTCCAAGACGGCCTCAGGAAGTGAGTGCCCAGATCATAAGCACATCAATGTCCCTGTGCTGTCCAGTACATATCATTAGAGAATCAGAGCAGGGTGACCTCCAAGGCCAGAGTAGCACAAAGCTCCTAATGACCAGGCCAGGCCTTCCTCTTGCTTCTCACTCTCTCTTTCTGAGTCTGAAAGCCTGACTAGAAACAAGCCACATCACAGCAAGCATCAATAAATGACCCATGACCAGCCAAACCAGCACCACTGACAAGGACACACACACATAGCCCACATTGGGATTTCATTAAGAGAAAGCAAATGGAATTGATCAAAGGACTCTCGGTCACATGATGCTGTGACCACTTCTTTCCAGTTTCTCTCCATTCCCTTCTGCTCCCCCATTAAAAAAATGCACTAGGCATTGAAATTATCCTGAACAAAGGGTGCTAATGTGGGTGTCATTAAGCGATGTCCTCCGTTCTGCTGTGACCCGAGGAGCTTCGTCTCCTGCAGCTAAATGGAGGTCAGCCGAAGATGGCATCCATTACGGAGGCATTTGATTCAAATGTCACACTGCCTTGCATGAACTGCTGTTCCCTAATGTGTGTG
>JAOVVF010000017.1:16771839-16784981 GCA_028565595.1 Duopalatinus emarginatus | reverse complement strand
GGTGTTCTCGGCAGGTCCTGGATTGTGTGGACGATGGATCAGGGAACTGGAACTGCCCACTTTAGGCCTGGGATTGTGTGGAAGCTTGTTGAGTCTGGGAACTGACTTGGAGGTGTCCACCGCAGATTAGGGAGCAGACTTGGACTTGGTGTCACCCTCCTCAGGGCGAGAGACAAATCTGGGTGCCCTACTTAGGGCATGAGGCAGGTTTGGGTTCAGACTTGGGTTCAGGATTGCCCTCCTATACTCATACCTAGGGCGATGTCACACAGACAGAGACTCGAACCCACAACCCCAGATCCCTGTAGCTGCCCATAAGTTCAAGGTTTTGCTGGAATTGTTGTTGTCATTGTTACTGGTCATACGAGAAACTCCAAATGTCACTCCTACATTCGAAATGCTATGACCCATCTCACAAGCTCCAACTGTTAAAAGTCACTTAAATGACATGCATAAGAGGCGCTGCTATGAACTTTGCCTAGGGTCATCTGTAATTTTTTTTTCTGGCACCGCAGCATATATCCACTCTTGTCCTCTCTGTATTAACACAGAATAACACATTCAACACTACAAAAAGCTTTGAGTAGTAGCTGAATATAAACTGTGAAACAGAATAAATGTCAGTGAAAGAAGTATGGAAAAAAGACATGATGAATAAAGACACTCTTCCTGAGCTTAAGTAAAACCTTTATATAAAGAGTTCACTACGGGGTCATAAAAGGTTTTCATTAATATTAATAGAAGCTTAAATGACCCTGACCCGAACTTTATCTGAAGCATTCGTACATTGTAGGTTCACTTTCACCAAAACTCATTTCCATTCTCTTATCATTTTATTTATGGGGACGTGAGGACAACTCGGATGTGAAAACATATTTCACAATTAAAGCAGTCAGACTCATTAAGGAGAGGCTGGAGGCAATGGAGAGAAGCGAGGCACACAAGCCAAACGCTTCTCAGATGAAACACTGTTCATAGATGTCTGTTTTTATTAACTAGCCCTGCTGTGACACTGTGGCTTGGCCTAGAAGACCAAAACAAGGAGCGTGCAAGTGTAATTGCACACATGTGTATTAATTTTGTCATATGCAGTGTTGCTAGCATCCAAAAATATTAATAATTTCCTCTCTTATCATTCACTGCTTGGTTGTTTTCCTGTATTGTTTTACATTCCTAGCTGGTTAGTTTAAGTGAACAAATTCTTTTGTTCAGGGCTCGCTTTGAGAGAAAATGTAGTAGTAAAATACCACATATACCACATATATTTCTTCCAGCTTAATATCGTTGTCTTAGGTAAAATGTCTATATTTTAATTCCAACTATAAGATTTAAAGTCCATATTAGCTTATATGTATTTTGGATGGATTTTTGTAATGATCATGGTCATGGTAAAGCATACAGTCAGTGCACAGTAGAAGGTGTAAAGAATAATACACACTTCCCATTGCTATTTTAGTGGCGTGTTTAACATTGCAGCTTCAACCTTCATGGCAGAATGAGTATTATACAGCTTTAGCACAATGTGTTGAAAAAGAAAAGGTATGAAAAAAAAAAAAATAATGAAAATGCCAGGGGTTAATTAATCACCAAATTTAAGTTTATTATGTTATTATAATGATTTCATTTTTAATTATGCTCATTCTCATTCTCACTCTATTATTTTTGTTATTAGGCTGACTTAGTAATCATTCTCAATCAATCTTTCCTTCATAGCTAGACTTTCTGACATCGACCAGGTTATACTGGTATAATACTGGTGGATTCCTGAATAATAATAAGCATTAATATTACACATTAAACGTTAAACTAAAGCTGTAAATTCACACAGCATATGGAACCAAAAGCTCACTTCACACCTGCTTTATCCTGTACAGATTTGTCCTCTTTCTAGGTTTGAATAAATGTCTTGTCCTTTCAAGTTGAGCCAAGTCCTAATGCAGTCTGTTTAACGCTGAACACAGCTATGGAGATGGGTGGAAAGGGAGGGTGTATGGTGAAGAGGTGACAGATTCTTTTCCCTTCAGTAAGCCTTGGAAATAAATCTCCTGCCTCTCTGTTTGACTTTTTGATGAGAAAGTGTTGTGCAATAATGCAATTCTGAAAGGAAAAGGCACTTAGGAGCCTGAGAGGTGGATTAGCAATTTGTACAAGCTATGTATAACCATAAATCGCCGACTATTGGGCCAGTGTTGTCTTTGATAGGGGGGTGTTTGAGTTCCACAGGGTCTGAAACGTAATATCCAGGCAGAAACAGCTGTTTCAATACAGCGTTAAAAAAAAAAAAAAAGATGGAGTGAAGGGTGAAGGGGCGGGGAGAACGAAAAAACGTAAGGAGCAGGAAAAGCGATGCATGTCCAGACATGACCTTATCAAAGTGACTGGAGTCCTTTGCTTATTACCCAGAACCAATTTGAGCTGACCAAACGCAGCGGGTACATCATAGGGAGGTAAAAGGACAGCTTTCTCTCTTCTCCACCCCTCCTTCATCTCTCCTTTGCTTATAGTGGGCCAGAAGTGGTTGAAGATTAGCATATGACATGACAGATTACATTAAATCACATCGTTGCAGTGCTTTATGGCATTAGCCTCTTAGCCCAGGCAGCTAGGCACATGCAAATGCAGCTTTGAAAGCACTTCTTACTTAAATCTGCTGAGCGACATGACACCTTTGATATGATTATTAGCACGCCGCAGGAAAGGGAGAGGAATTCAGACAGTTCTGAACAAAGATTTGCATGAGCTGATGAACACAGCAGCCCAGTGCTACTTCAGCCTTTTATGGCTCAAGGACCAAGCACCTATAGACTAAAGCTTTATTATGTTTCCAATGGCATGGTCAACATACTAGAAGTACCTTGTTTCCTAAAAAAAAAAAGTATTACAGCAATGTGGCTATTCTAACAACTTAAATATTGCCTTCTCCTTCATTTTAGATCCAAATAGCTCATTCTGCAAATGACTCAGCTAATGATTCAACCACTGAATCATTATAGCTTCAGAAAAATCCCACTTTAACATCCTATTTCCTTTGCTTATGATTCAGACAATGCCAGCATTGTTGCATCCAGTTTATTCGTTTTGACACTGTGTTACATAACAGTGTATCACATTTCATTCCGTATAAATCAATTGGCGACGTCGTGCTTGGACCTCATGCACATACGCAGAGCATGTTGTGTGTGTGTGTGTGTGTGTTTGACCTGGATTTCAGCTCCTCTTCCCCAATTATTCAGACTGTGACAGCAGAAGCCTTCTGCCCCTCTGCAGTGTCTTCCAAGTGTTCGCTGGTCTTTAATCTTAATTATAAAGCTATCATTATGGCGCAGACATGCGTCTGCCGCTAGCGTGGCTGTGGGAGTCCATGCTCAAAATCAATCACGCCCTGGGAAGGTTCGGCCATGAGGCTTTCTTCTCCTTTCATTTATTCTCGTTTCAATTTTCATAATTGCTGCTGTCCTCACACTTACCGACTGCGCACACACTCACATACACACACACACACACCCTCGGCTCTCATCATATCTAATGCAAGGGTGGTTTCAGATACTTGGGTGCATCCTGGATGTTCACTTAAGTGGGAATAAAAGCATCCTACCTCATTTAGGAGAGGTACACAGATAGACGTTGACTCTAACGCAAGAGTAGTAAGATTTCTTTGATGGCTGCTGTATAATCCAACTGTGTGACTGCTGTTTGTGTTTGTTCCATCATGGCCTAATCATGTTTCCGAAAGAGGTCTGGATGTGTCACTAAGAGAGCATGCATTTGGAAGTGAAGTCAGATGATGCAGTTAAGCTCAACATGGCAGAGTGCATTAGTGTCTCTGCACCAATTTATGAAAGTAGAAGAAAAAGCCCAGCAGAGCAGAAAGCGACAGAGTGCTATTCATCATTCAGCATTATGCTGTTTTTATTTAATTCATGCACAAATCACTCTCCAGCGACCGTCGACAAAGGCTGAAATCTCCTAACATAGAGAGCGTTGCTCCTAACAGTACTTTCACACCTTGTTAGATATGTTCGAGACAGGAAAAAAAGACAAAAGCTTGCCAAACTGTCAAGGTTCTGCAAGTCATCTGAATTCGACGTTTTTCAAGATGGCTGCCTGTGGTGCTTGGATTCGGATGTACGAGGACATGGTGTGTGGCTAATTTCCTGAAAGCTCACTTGCTAACTGAGTAACCGAGGCGGTGAAATTTAGGAGCAGTGAAGTTGTCAGGGCTGCATTAGGGGAGCTGATCAAAGGCCTTCGTCAGGCCAGCCTTACCAGACCCTCAGATGACTCTGATCCATCTGCCAACAGACTTGTTTTACTGTTAAGGCAGCTTTATGTTTGAATTTTATGTGCCAATTAATTAGGTGCTTTCTAATATATGTCGAGAGAACTGTAAACTATTTAGAGTGGGCTAAAGGCAGAGAGATCTGCACTAAAGTTCTCTTGATTTATGACAGGCAACGTTCACATTCAGTAAGCAACAGACAGCTGAGAGTGCATGCTTGCTGCACGGAAAGCACTCTGCACTAGGAGGAAGGATTAAAATGGCTTCCATTGAATTCTAAATATTTAATTTCTTAATAGAGGACATTAATTTTAGAAGAACTGTGAGGACATTAATGAGGCTAATGCAGAGTGGCATGCCCCATGACGTTAATTTGATAGGGAAAAAAGGCAATCTGAATTCTGTGATGTGGCTGTCTGTAACACTTTGCTCCACTCTCTTCGCTTTGGATGTGAACATTTATTTTCTCCCGCAACCAAATCACCTAATACATGTTAAAATTCCTATGACTTAGGACTTATTTAGCTGTTTGTGGAAAAGCATGTACAAAAATTGCTGCAAGTGCTAACCCTACCCTTCCCCTTAATTAATATTGTTTGTATTTTATGTTGTTCAGAATTCACTTTTATAAAAATCAATTTATGGCAGAAGTTCAATCCAAGCATCCAGGTAATCAGTCGAAAGGTTAATAGCTTTGCTTAAGGGGGCAAGAACTGCTCTCTGCAAGACTTGCGATTTGAATTCACAACCTTGCAGTTGAGGCCAGCATTTTACATCCACCTAGATTAAAAAAAATTAATCTCAAAACTCCAAACATTTCATGTTACTAATATGACAAATCTATTTCTATGACTGGTCTATTATATAGAAATGATCTGTGTTAAATGAAACAGATTGCAAATAATTGACAGCACATGAAATAATTTACATACGTCTAGGCCATGTATTGGCTTTTGTAAATGTGGGAAAAACAAAAAGTCATTTTGATCATGCAGATATTTTGTCGTTCTTTCTTTCCTCTAATAGCTAGGACAATTTTCAAAAACAGTTTTATACTCCATCAGTCAGTGTCCAACAGTGAACAGTTGATAACGTTTACAAAATAAACTTCATGGTAAAACTATAATGAATTTCTCTATTTTTATATAATCATCTGAGAGATTTTCTTTGCCAACATTACCTCCAGTTTGCTCATTAAGCATAAAATATTTAAATAAAATATTTAAAATTGATATCCATATTTAATCTTTCTGTAAAGCTGCTTTTGGTCGATGCCTCTTATTAAAAGTGCTGTATAAATACATCTGAGTCATTTGCATATAGTATACAGCTTTAGGACATTTTCTACACTGAAAACATTTTTATTTTCTTTAAATAAAAGAATTCCTGAAATCACACCATGTGGCAAAGCATGAATAAAATAATTAATATATTTGATACATTTAAAAAATAAAAGTTAAAAAAACAGGCATTAATAAATTCATTAATTGGATGTTTATTTCAAAGACATTTTTTTGCCAATGTTCTGGGTGTGAAGAATAATTTGGATTCAAGCCCCCAAAACTTGGCTTGGTTGACATGAAATGCTCAAACTTGACACTGAATGTATGTGACAGCTTGATGCTAATGTTGGTGGCATAAGCCAAGCTATATATAAAATTCCTGGAAAAAAAAAAACATGGGAGGGAAATATCACCTCAGATGGTGTGTGTGGGATCTGATACCTAATAATATTTCAAATGTTCACCTTCATTAGAAATTTACATTTTCTCTTCAGTTGAAGAGGAGCAGGAAAAAAGAAGACATTGTGATAATGTCACATAAGATTTGACATTCAGAACATATTCAACTGTATATATATATTTTTTTCCCTTACAACTTTAAACCTAACCATGTGTAACATTACATATGAATTGGTTCCTAAAAAAATGTCTGTAAAATTGATTGACTGACATGTTAATTGATTGGTCTAAGGGTCCAAATTCTGCATGTTCTCACACATGTACATGTGGGTTTTCCTTTGGGTTGTGTGGTTTCCTAGGTTTGAAGGAGTATGTAAATGTGTATGTGAATCCCGCAATCAGAGTACACATACACATTGTGGTTAAGGAACAAGCCTTGTAACCTTGTAAGCCTTGTAGGAGGGACTGTCAGGCACTGGTGAACCCAGCAACACCGGAAATGGATCAAGTCTGGTTTGTGCTCTCGTGACTGGTTGGGGGTGCACACCAGTTGGCCAACACCACAATGAAGCACAACGTGTTTGGGAGCACTGAAGAGCTAGGCCGCACCATGAGGGAGGAGTGTCCCCCGCACCAGGAACTGGATTTGGCTACTGTCTATGCGTGTATCTGCCCTGCCAATCCATGCCTGCACCCAAGTTTGCTCCAGAATCTGTGGAGGACGGCTCTGAATCGGCTCCTGAATCGACTCCCAACTTTGCTCCTGAATCGATTCCTGAACCAGAGGAGGAAATCCCCAGGCCTGTTCCTGATTTGACTCCTGAATTGACTTCCGACTTTGCTCCTGAATCAATGGCTGAACCTGAGGAGGTTAAAGTGGAGCGATACAATAGTTCCCTGTTAAGGCCGCAGATGTGGTCCTTCTCGCCTTGTTTGTTATGGCCACAGGAATGGTGCTCCATGCCATGTTTGCTGGGGTTGCAGGAGCAGCCTCCCAGGCTATGTCAGAGGGAAAGGCCAAGGGGGAGGTATCCATGGTGCATGGGTAGTGGACACCCCCAAAATGTCTTTTCCCACCCAACTGCCCACTTGTTTTAAGGCACATTGGGAGCTGCGGCTTAAGAGCGGGCTCTGTAGGGGGTGCAAGATTGTGCAGTATGGTCACATGACCCCAGGCACGCACTGGAGCCATGTGTGCATGCTGATTTAACTGAATTTTTTAGCTGAATTTTTAACAACAGTAATTCAAACCTATACTAAATAAGACAAAGCAATGTAAATGGTCATTCTAACTGCACATCTGAAACTGTGCCAGCTAAATTTGAAATGGCTCCTGCTGTAGCAGAAGATGAAGCTCTCCTCTGATATATAGGTCTATAGGTTGATGCACTTTATGTGTCTTTCGAACAGAACAAAAAGTCTATCAAAAGCACACACACACACACACAAACAGACACAACACAGGATACAAGACTGGATACAACAGCGAAGTGAAACCGATTTAACATCCGAAGAGAACATGTTGAGACAAATATCCAGCAAAGGTTTATATGTCAGCTAACACATTGAGACAAAAATAATGTGATGGTTCTCAAGTTCTACTGTTTTGTAAAAATTCGCGTATGACTTCTCAAATGTCCGGTCAGATTGTGACTAATAACAATTAGTCATTAGAATTTCAGAAGTAAGTCTTTTAGGCATAGTTTCCCCTACTTTTATGCCATTAACCTAGAGTGACTAGCGATGGGTAATAGCAATAGGTGATGTTTCAGGCATGCCACTGAAACCACAGGGGAGTCCTGCCTAGGGGAAAAGGGACAAACCTGATTAAACCTATCCACTGTATCATTGCTGAATACCAGGGGTGCTTCAAGGAGTACCTTAAAGCAGGGTGGCTCCTATCTGGTGTACTGGTAGATGATGTTGATTCAGATTAATGCACAGGAGCCACAGGGAAGCATGTGTTTCCACATTCATTAAACACTTAATATCTCTTAATGCTTCTTAGGCTTATCTGATTTGAATGTCAGTCTTGTGGAAGTTGGATCAAATTGGGTGGTTGGTGTAGATTACTTTCTGCTGGTCACTATGGTCTTGTTTCCTGGGAAACTGAATCTGGACATACTGTATACAGCATATTCAAACCAATTTATATTCAAGTGTTCCAGTAGAATTGGAATTGTCCTCTTGTCAGCATTGATGAAGGTTAAAGATTTGAAATTTGCTCTAAGATCATAAGGTGGCTTCAGTGGCTACCATGCGATATGGATTATGCTCCATGACAAACCAAACATCATCACTTTTAGTGCAAACACCTTGTTTGCATGTGCATCCAGTACATTACCTACAGGCTACAGAACTATCATGTGCCATTGTAGGCAATATGATCTGAGCCAGGAGATCTTGACCCAAGGAGGCTTCTATTTATTCTCCTCTTTGATCTGCTTATCTTGAGAAAATTATTGCAGTGCTCATCTTTAAATTTAGTGCATAGTAAGCCAGGAACTGTTTGTCTACAGATGGTAATCTAATACTGAGGTGGTTGTGTAGTCTACGACTGGGTATTAAGCAAACTTTAAGATTGCAGGGCAGTCAGATATTCAGACAGGGACATCACACCATGTTATTCTTCTTGATACACATCACAAAGGTCCAAAGTTCTATTAAATGTTTTACATACATGGCCACAATGAGCCTTTAATACATTCACTGTATGGCCAATAATATGTAGACATGCATACATAAACATGATAAGGCTTTACATTATATTTTCAAATTTCTGTTTATTCAGCCACAAGAGCATTCATGTCAACTACTAATGTCAGGTTGACATTATAGTTTATCCTGAAGCTGTTTAGTGTGTTTAATATCAGGAATCAGTGTTATAGGCCACTTGAATTTTTCCGCACCAACCTATTTTGTTAAGGACCTCATTTTGTAGACAGGGGCATAGCCATGCTGGAACACATTTAGCTCTTTAGTTTTAACTGTGAGGAAATCATTAAAGCTACAGCACACAAAGACATTCTGGGCAAGTGTGTGCTTCCAATTTTGTGGCAGTTAGGGGAAGCTACATATGGGTGTGATGTACAGGTGACCGTATAGCTTTGGCCAAGTATATATCCATAGCCATATCCATATCTGCCAAGTGCTCTTGTTGCTTTAAGTTGCATTTATATCTCCTACAATTTTGTTTTGCAAATATAAGGACAATAAGACCTATTTTGATTAGCACTAGAACTTAAGTATGTAAGTATGTAAAATGATCAATTTATGCTCACGTGGAGATGCTGGGACTGAAGAATGATGCATAGGAAGACACATGGGCTGCTATGAAAAAAGTTAACCACTAAATATTTACATACACAGGTAGCATTTTACAGCTACAGATTTACAGTCATTGTGCACCATTTAAATATACAAATAAATGTGTCAGTAACAGATTGCTATATATTACCTAGTTCTGACTCCTTTGGCTTCCCAAAGTCACACAATTTTGAAACATTAGGCTTTATACATTCTGTCTACGGTCCAATTATTAGATGCTCTTTATCTACCATTTTCAATTACTACTAATTTAATGTGTAATTGGCTTCACAATTTCATTGTTTCCATCTTTCTTTTATTTAAGCTCAGTGTTTCACACCACACGCATTGTAAAATAAATTCCATTGAACCCCTCAGTAGAGTTTCATAAACATAATAGATCCAATCACAGGTCAATTTTTTAAATAATTTATTTTATTTTAAATAATTTTGAATTATTTTAATTATTTCAATTATTTGTCTATAGTAAACATTATAAATATTGGAACCATTATAAATATTATTTTTTGAGTTATTAAGACAATCATGAAGCCTCTGTCTAAGATTGAATGACCCCTGTTCTAGTCCACTGAGTACGATGTCCCTGGGTTTGACCTTTATGTGTTTTCATGGTTTATATTTGCTATGCATGTTTCCTAACTCTAACTGTAGACTTTGCCACTGTTACTTAATAAATAATTAATAAAACTCTTCAGTTAAATCTGCACATCTCCAGAGTCCTTGATACTGTTATGATAAAAGCACCATGAGAGATGTGACCTAACCTGGAAACTTGAGCACATGTGTCAAGTTCTCATCACAGAATGCTCCAGAAGAACAAGACCCTCTTTAAAGCCTCGCTTCAATGTGCTTACAACACATATTATTATGGGCCATAATGTATGTAAGTCTCAGATGATTAGGTGCTTAGTAAATGTGACTTTGAACAAAATCCTAAATAAAGTCAAACATTATTTTTATGTGTGTAGGTATGTACAGTATGTATGCAATGTATGTAATAATCTATCAATTTATCAGTAATTATAATAATAATAATAATAATAATAATTATTATTATTATTATTATTATTAGTAGTAGTATTAATAATAATAATAATAATAATAATAATAATAATAATAATGGTTTTATCTTGCCAAACACTGCTAGAAATAGTGGTGCTCAAACTAGCTAGAACTGCAATATAAAAATGCTACAATTTAATGCATGCATGCTGAAAGCCTGAAGAGATGAGTAGGTTTGTCTGTATAGAAGTTAATGAGGCCCCCATCCTTTCCACTTCTCTGCTCCTCTGCTTGAGATAAGATCCACACACACACTTCAAAAGGAGATGATAGGGTGCTATAATGATGTATTATAAAGCTTAGCTGCCTGCTGATAACCTATCTGCCATTTATTTCATTATGGCTTACATGGTGACCATTTGCCTTTAGAGAAAACTCTCAGGACACACATGACTTATAGAGAGAATGGCTAAGCTAGCTGACCTTTTTGAAAGGTCAAGTCTTGTTTTGCTTCGTGGCCTTTCTTGGTCCCTTTGCCCCAGGAACAGATGAACTCTTTGTTTACAATTTGCCAGACAAAGAGAGTAAAAAAAGAGGCTCTGGGCAAGTTTTAAACACTCCAGGTTTCATTAGCCCCTTTCAGCAGCTAGATTGCAATAGTAGGCATCTCCCTCTTTTCTCCTACCTCGATTTCCCCCAATAACAGCCATCACAAATTTTGGTGCTGGTATGTAACTGCTAATTTATCCTCTCAATGTATGATATCCTGTCATCTCCTCATTTGTCTTTGAGTGTTTCTAATCAGAGATAATCCCAGTCAAATCCTTTGATTGTGTGTTTGGACACGATCCATCTCTAAAGAAGCAATTTAATGGGGTCTGTGGCACATGGTGTTGAGTCATTTATCTAGTGAAATGACTAGAGATGCTTGTTTTCATAAGAGTGCTCTTCATGAAAAGAAGCTAGACTTGCCATTTAATTAGCCAAAGGGAAGGCCAGGCTTACTCCTTGATCAAGCATATTTCAGGAGATATGAAGAATTTTCCACTGACTCACTCTCTGTCCTTCTCTCCTTCTTTGGAAGATAGCTTGCTCGCTATCTTCAGTCTAACGAGGTGCACCAGTTCCAGCACTCACATTTTAAAAGCTTCAAACCTGACAGGCTCCTCTTACATCATGGCTGATTACATGACGGGAATGAGGTGTTGCTAGGCTGCACACATTCCATGGATGGCACAATACAGATGTTCCTCCATTCTTTTGCCTGTTGTATGATTGATCTCTAACTTGTCTCTGTGCATGACTGTTAAATTGAGGGAAGAAGCAATCACTCTATCCAAAATGCCAAAAGTATTTAGTTTGACAGGATAATCTCCAATCATGCATGGATTCAAAAGTTGTTTCCAAAAACTATAAACTAAAAAATAAAAAGAAAATCAGTAAGCATATAACTTTTTGTTAGCGTTTGAAAGCCAGCAGGACTTCCATAATGCTTATGCATGAATTTCCAGAAGTTTCAGCTTTCAGCTTATCGGTCAGAAGACAGCCAGATGAGGTTGTCACATCTGAAATAGGCAGGTTAGAAACTATTAAATATAAATATTTCTTTTAGTATTGTCTACTCGATGTAATCTTCTGCTGTCAAAAATAACTGGCAGTGCCCCTGATTCTGTGCTTATACATGATTTGCTGACTTGAAAAGTAAAACAGGAGACAAGGGACAGTAAGATTTCATGTCTTTTATACTTTAATTAATTTGATTCTTCATAACCCTCAACTTGTAGTTGTGTAAATAAGATTTAAAAAAAAAAACTTTCACTTCTGTAAGTCACTCTGGATAAGGGCGTCTGTCAAATGCCATAAATGTAAATATAAATGTCTTGCAGGTCTGCAGTAGTTTAAACCAGAGCTGAGGTTACACTGTGTAGTGTTTCATGTGTTCTGACTGTGTCTATGTGGGTTTCCTCCACTTCTACTCAATTCTCTAAAATATACTACTACTACTTCCCCAAAACACACTACATATACTGCTACTACTACCACCACCACCACCACTACTACTACTACTACTAATTATAATAATAATACATTTAATTTCTATAGCATTTTCCCAACAGAGTTTCAAAGCGTTTTATACAGAAACAATTTAAAAAACAGAACAGAAAATTGGATTGGACATTTTTCAGTATGTATGTGTTCCAACTTTTAGGGTCTGGATGAACTTACACTAGTTTGCTGTTCATTATTTAATACCCACACATAATAATAATAATAAATAATAATAATAATTAAGATTTTAAGTTTTAGGTACCATGCAAATGTTATAAAAATGCTCGGACTACAATGTAGACACATTTAATAAAATTTTACATTTTCATAGGGAAAATGTCTCTCTTTCACAGTCAGTATAAATTCCTACAAACAAACATGAAAACTTAGCATGAAGGTTAAATAAACTGCCTCATTTTCACTGACTAGTACAGTATGATACATATCGTATATGATTTCCTGATACGGTGAGAGGGTATTGCTCTGTTGCGAACTGCTCGTTCTACACCTGTCCACCTAAATCAAATTTCAGCTCATGTTTTGGAAGATGCAATCTGCCACATAACCTTGAAATTGGACAAGAGGCACCATCACTCAAATCCTAATGTTTATCAAGAGGTCCTTTACCATGTGCTACCTCTGAATAGTTTTAGAAATTTTTAAGGTTGATGATTTATATATATAAACTAGTACTATTTTGAAATGCTAGAAATTAAGAAGAAATTAACAGGAGAATAAAATTATCATAATTTTAATAGAGAAAAGCAGCCAAATCTATTAAAGACAGCAGTGTAGTGTTATAT
>JAOVVF010000017.1:16741793-16769219 GCA_028565595.1 Duopalatinus emarginatus | reverse complement strand
TATATAGACATGAAATGAAGATGACGCGGTTACTAATAATGACTTCACAGACTTCTTTCATGCCAGCTAATGTCACTGAGCCACAATAATCCACTTAGCACTTCAAATAACCCAAACAAGTCAACTTCATCAAGGTTCAATTTCTAACTATGACTACTTTACCTTGACAGTCTGTGTTAAGTGGTTAAATTTATTTACAAAAATAGTGCTATTTAAAAGTTACCAAATATGCCCATGCCTAATGATGAATTTCACTGTGACTAGAAATAATGTGCTTGCCTCACTGATTGAAATAAATTTTTTTTATTAAAATTTCAATGAATTCATCTGTCCACATAATATTAAGATTTAGCTTGCAATTATTGTCAAGCTTTCTGCAAAATACACAAAGCTTTTTGTTATAAATACTTTAACCAGCCCCTCAAAGTAATATTTAAATTGTATGCTAGATTATTTGTAAAAAGTGTATTAGTTTATTATAGTAGACACATGAGCTTTCTGCCCTTGGTAGCTCCATTTATCCCCTCTTTATCTTACTTTTATATTACATATTGTTCATTTTAAAATATAACAAATTCCACGTGTATCAGATGAAAGTATAAAACCTCACCCGAGACTTTACAGCTTCGTCTGCTTCTACTACAGTCTGCTTTACTACTACGTTACCTCAGTTTTCCTGTCCTTCTGTCTATGTGGCTAACTAGCAAGATCCTAACAGTAATCAGCCTGTTAGCTAAAAATATGTATGCTAAGAACTCTGACTCATGGGGTGCTGGTGTCTATCCCAGCATTCATTGGGTAGAAGACAGGGAAAGACACTAGACAGGTCACGTGCCCCTTACAAAACAGACACCCATACAGTATTAGAGCAATTTAGTATCTCCAGTTCACCCGACTGCATGTCTTTAGACTGTGGAAAGAAACCAGAGCTCCATGAGGAAACCCACACAGGCACAATGAGAGCATGCAAACTCCACACAGAAAAGACCCTGGTTACTCAGGCAGGGAATCATAGGCTCTTCTTGCTGTAGGGCAAGAACTATGAACTAACTGACTAGCTAATTAGCTTACTGACAGTAATTATTCATTCAACTATTCCTAGTCATGGTTATGTTTGATTCATTGCCTTTCCCGGGGGACAGTGAGTGTAAGATACTGGTTACATCCTGAATGGGATTTGAGAACATAAAAGGGCACAAACATACAATTTTGGAGCTACTAGTCCACTCCTAGTGATAATGATTTAATGATTTAATTCTTTTGCAGATATGTATAACATAGAGCATTTGAAGTCATTTGTTCATCATTTATGAATCGCTAATTTACGAGTCGCTAATTCGCCTACACAAGGAGAGTAAGTGAATATGCTATATTTTGTATATACAGTCTCCTGAAAACAGAAGAGAACCTTGGGCACTGGATGTGCGGTGTCAGCAGAGTCAGAACAGTCATAAAGTTTCTGACAGTATATCTTTCCTGGAAATCTGTCACTCTCTCAGTCTTTTTCAGTAACTCCTTATTATTGGGGTCATGGTGGAGCCCATCCTAGGAACACTGGGGGTGATGTGTGGATATACCCTGAATGGAACACCAGTCCATCACAGGGCACCAGGCACACACACATATCAAAATGCACATAGAATGTAAACCAAAAACTTGAGAATCTGAGAATATAAGGTTCATACTGGGCAAACTTGTTTAGCCAATCTCTAATTTACAGGTACACTGATAAGCCCTTAACAGTCCTAATATTCATAGTTTGCTGTTACATGCTACCTATGATATTTAGCTGATTTGGCAGCTCTTACTTCTTATCTCTAATCTTAGTAGAGACAATTATGTACTCTTATGAGATGGGCAGGGAAATGTCACTACCATCCTTATCCAAATCATCACATAGGTTTTTTTTTTTTTTTGTGATGCCTGGGATCCCATCTAGTGTGCATTCCTACCTCATGCCCAGCATTCCTGAGATAGACTCTGGATCCAAATCCAGCATAAAGAAGTTACTGAAGTGCAAATATGAGCTTAATAGCCAACTTAACACACAGGTCAAGTTTTTCATTTCAGGTTTAAACTGTAATATTTTCACTTCTAAAGCCATGAGACATTTCAGGAGATCTGAAATTGAGTTTATATATGGCACTGCCCAAATATTTTTAAAGAAGTAATGACAAAAGCTCTGCGTTTGAACTTAGTGATGTGGTAACACATTTGACCAAATGCAGATCTATGTGATGTGACTCAGCCATCTGAGAGAAGCAATTTAAAATCATGGTTTTAAGTGCAGGGTTACAAAGACCTTTTTTTGTGGGGAACTTATTGACATACTTCCTTTGCATGCTATTTCAGAAGTACCTATACCCACAAAAGGCATAGACTGACAAAGTTTTCTTTCTGCATAGGAAGCAATGTTGGTCTGTGGAGGAAGGTCACATGCCCTGTGGCAATGTAATAAAAGAAAGAAAGAAAGAAAGAAAGAAAGAAAGAAAGAAAGGAAAATAGAAAACTGGTGAAATGATACAAGCTCATCAAAACTGCTCATCAAAAGGTTTATGTAAAACCTAAAATAAAATGTTAATGTGTGTACAGGAATGCAGTTTCAACTTGATCAAACAGGATGACTAGAAGTTCTAGAATACTAAACACTGCAACTCCACTAACAGTGTGATTAATGTAATTAAAAATACAGCATTTATTAAATGAAAGTGAAACAGTTTACTGCCATCATTCTGTGGTTCTGTTTCACCAGCTAGTAAACCTGCCAAGTTCCATCCTGTTGACGGAATGACTCAGTCTTTGCTACAGTCATTTCCTGTATGGATATTACGACGAAAAATGGAAGAGATCTGATTGGTTCCCTGTTTGCCCATTTCCTGAAAAAACAATAACAGTAAGGCATACATGTTAGAAAAGTTTGGGGTCCAGGTTTCTGTTAGATAAGGACAACAGATTTCTTGCATGTGTGTGTGTATGTGTATGTTTGGCATGCGTGTCTGCTGCACAGCTGTCAACATACAGAAGAGTGTCCTGCATTAGTGTTAGACATGTCTGTGAGAACATCTGCCCACAAGAAGAGAGAGGGGGATATACGACAAGAAATCAGGAAATGGTAAAGTGAGAGCAGCGTTTGAAAGAAATCAAGAAAGTGTCAAAGTAATGATGGACGATGGCTGTGCAGATACCTGTAAAGTTCTCATTGCAGGTAAGTTATGAATAACTGTCAGCACTGAGTTTTTGTTGTTGAAATCAAAATGGCAAGAAGCCATATTAATGATTTGGTGAAATGTTTTATTTTTTGTGATGTGGTCCAAGTAGGAGTGTTACTTTGAGAGATCCCATCACTGCACTAAAAATCACATTGCATTTAAATCATATAAAATTATGGGATATCACTAAATGATTGCTGATATCAGTAAACTTTAATAAACTTTTTCAGCCAAGTGGCTAAAAAAAAACAAAAAAAAAACTAAGACAATATCAATACTACTACTACTACTACTACTACTACTATTAATAATAATAATAATAATAACAGTAATAATAATAATAATAATAATAAAAGATGTGGTAATAAAATAGTACATTTCTTAAAATTAATGTTTTCTATGTCAATTATGATCTTATACTAGTAGGCCGATAGCCTGCTTCTGAAATGGGTTTTAAAGAATACCCATCTAAAAATATACCCATAAAGAAAATATTTAGAATTTATCAACCTGTGCTGGTGGTGTAATACTGACCAATGTACTTTAATAAATAGGATTTTACATGTCCTTCTGCTTAAATCCATTTTCCACTTTCTCATTCACTGTTCTAGGTTCATGCTAATATTCTCTAAGTGAAATGATGGGGTGAAATATAAAATGCTTCATATTTCCACACAGAACTGGGTTTAAATCTAATTTCAGTTTCTGATTCAAATAGTTTTCATTAATAGAAGCTCATATAGCTTAGACAGCTTTGAAAGTGAGAAATGGAATGAAAAGAAAATCAGTGTGAACATCATTATTGCATATTCATTAAAGCTATAAGCTTAGTGTAATTGCATTTGCCTGTCAGAGCCTACCCTCACAAACCCAGTGAAAACATATCAATCGCAGATCAAATCAATTTTCTAATTATTATGGCTGCTAAACATAGTAATGAGTGTAATAATTAAGAGAAATATCCAATGCAGAATAAGCTTTGTGCAAGATAATAATTGCATCCACAATGATCAGTGTCATAGTGATAAACTTAATGCTATGTTCATTGATGTTTAACAGCTCTGTAAATTAAAAGCAAATGTTATTCCCGTGTTAATAGACAAGATGCCAGTAATCATATGGGATTAGCACTATTCGAAAAAAGGACAAAGGTCAGGGGCATAATATTTATTATAAATTATGATTACTTTCATGAATTATGGATAATAAACTACTGTTAATTATTCAGTCAGTATAGTTATTGTGAGCAGTAGTGACTCAGCTGGTAAGGCTCTGGGTGAGCAGAGAGTCAGGGGTTCTTCCAAGCTGCCAATGAGCAAGGCCTTTAACTCTTATCCAGGGATGTTATATCAGTACTGACCCTGTGTTCTGACCCCAACTTGCAACAAGCTGAGTTATGTGAAAAAAGCACTTAACTGTGCTGTTTTGTATATGTGACAAATAAAGACTTCTTCTTGTTTATATGAGAGTTATGTGTAAGAATGAGAAAAGACTCACAAAGAGGTGATAGAAGTATAAGAGGTTAATCTAATTTCTGATCTATTTTTGTAGACTTCTGACTTTATTTATATTACCTAAACCTGAACAAAAGGTAAGGGACCTATTCCTCATTTTATTTGTCAAAATCAAATATCGAACAAATATCACATGTGACAAATAAAATGATAAATGAAAGTATACAAACAGTAATGTAGATTGATCATCAATTAGAAGATTATAATCTTCTATTCCTATTCATTTACTTGTGCAAACCTATTCAAAGCCATGTGGTTAAATAATGTTCAGATAAAGTCGCCATATTAATCTTAGACAATAAGACTATTCTTGCTAAAATCTGGCTGCTGTTCATATCTTTCGCCTCGAGTTCAGAACGTGTACCTGAGACTTCGCACTAAAAACGACCAAGTGAAAAGTTCTCTCTGCTGACTCTCAAGGCTGCTCCTGATCGACCTTGTCCTTGGCGTTCGGATGCCTATCACACGCTGTACACTCCTGATTCATTATGCCACATCTTGGAAAATTTAAACAAATTAACAAAATGGGCCGTTTCAGTGCAACCATGAGCCAAGTGCAGTTAAAGGGAATTTATGCCTCCCTTGCAAATTGAAAGTGCACTAATGTTTGCTAATGTATTGACCTCCAGAGTCTTTTTCTGTGGTGTGAACAAACTAAACCAAAGCATCTCGCTCTGCTGCCTCAGATTAAAGAGAAAGGATGGAGGTTAATGTAGGCTGCTGCATAACAAAGTATCTACATGTCACTTTTAAGGTGTAGCAGCACTTTGTTTGCTTGATCTCTACCAGATGTCCACAACTAAAGACATTTTGACAGAGATGCCACATTCTAAGAGACAAGATAGATGAGGCCATATGGCAAAGGTCCAAACATGTATTTGGATGGTTATATTGGCTGTGGTGCAATCTTGTCTTTTTTCCTTTTTTGCCTCCTGTTTTGGCCAGATGGCTGTCACACAGACTATCCCTAACCCAGATTGGCCTAATTCACCATTATTCTTCTTTTAATGGGCTCATTAACAGCATTACTGCTAATTGAATTTAAAGTCCTCTTCGATCAGGCTGTTTTGGAAGCTGTAGTGGTGAACTGGCAACTTATTTATCAATTCCAAGCTGGGCTTTTAGGTTTGGCCACACCGTTTCTGCATTTAAATTATTTTTTCAGCAACTCATGTTATTCCACTCCAGATTTCTCCTTGTTTCTTACTCACAAAATGTATTAAAATGTAATTGGATACATTACATTTATCACACGCATTCATTTGGTTATACTTAATATCAGCATGGATTATACTGAATATGAGCTAGTATAAACCACGGCCAAATTAAAGCCATATACATATTCAGTATAACCACACAGTATTGCTTTTATACATTTATTCTATGAACTGGGAGGAACTAGGAAATACTACTAAAAGTGGACTGATACATGCAGTGAAATGTCCCAGTGGAGTGGATATAACACGTGATCACTGCTCGACCAATCAAATAAGTGGAATGGAACAGCTGTATACTATACTATATTTTTGAGGTCTAATGCAATTCCACCGCCTCTCTAAATTACTATATATCTATGTGCAGTATACATGTATGTTCGTAGAAGTGCAACAGAAACTGGTACAGATGAGACTATGGAAAATACATACACAAATACATGAAATACAAAATACATGGTTGGGGCTCAATAATGATATGTGGTTTATTTAGCCGGTATTCTGTATTCTGTTGGTATTCTAACCAAATTAAGGTTAGAGGAAGACTCATCTAAGTTTGGATTTTTGCTGTTCCCACCTAAGTCACCATATTTCAACATTATCAAACACATCTGGGATGCCATGCAACACTGGTGGTACACCACTCATACTTGGTAGGTCCCGAGGAATGGACTCCACAAGCTTGCAGAAATATTTTCTAGGCAATTAACACCACACTTCCTGCAGAATGGTTCACATCCTGTTGTATTCGGAGATGTACAATGTCTGTGTTTCACAGCGCATTGCATGGGCTCCCAGATGTGTTTGACAATGTTGAAATTTAGTGACTTAGGTGGCAATGGGAAAACTCAGATGAATGTTACTCTAACCATAATTTGGCATCTTAGAGATAGATGTGTGTGGCGGTGCATTGCCCAGGCCAAACCCACCAGAATGAATGCAGGACATAAATGGGTGTTTGTAGATATACCAGGGGTCCCATAGAATGCCAGCTAAACAAACCCCAACCTATTATAGAGCCAAGACTAGTCTATGTATTTTGTATAGGTTTGTCTGTACATGTTTTCTGGCACTTCAGGGTGTATATGTATGCATCATAATCCTAAATACTGATTAAAAAAAATGAATATAAAAATTAAATAAAATATAAACTACTATGCTCAAGGACATGCTGGGATACACTGGGGACTAAAAAAAAAAAAAAAAAAAAAAGGTAGAAATGCCAGTACAGTCAGTGTGGTCTGTGAATTCTGGATCTGACAGTTCCTCAACCTCAGCTACACACTCGACTTCATAATTGGTCTTGCGGGACAGATTTATTTTATTTTTTTCTCTGTTTTGCGGTTTTTATTTTTTGGTAGTGCGTGCCTGTGATATTTTCTGTTTCTGTTTAGTTCTATTTCACAAAATAGTAGAAAAACTCATAGCCTAATTTAAACTCCAAGACCATGACCAGGCAGTTACTAAGGATGAATATGAATTTAAACTAAAAAAGCATGTTCATGACCATGTTCATTCTTTTTACCAAAGAGCTTTGTATGTATATAAAGATACATGAAAGTAAAAAACTCCTGCTCACCCATTTTTTTTTTGCACCTTCCCACTTAATGTCAACCAGACACCCTGTAAACATTTTTCTTAAAAGAAAAAAAAAGAATAATTGTATTTGTATCTGGGCCCTTAAAAGAGAGAAACCTTCAGTTTTGTACACGTGTGTAAAGAGGGAGAGAGGTTAACAACTTGACAGCTTTCATGCGGGGTGGTTTTATGTGCTTTGTATCATCCCTGAAAATTTGCAGCTATCTCATGAAAACGTAGATCTCGCTTTCGCCATGTTCTTTCTGTGTAGCTTTGTCTATTCACATAGGAAATGCAGCGGTTAAAAGACATGCTACTTTACGCCATTTCAAGACACAGATGTAAATAATGTAATTCTGACAAATTGCGTATTGACTCTTATGGCAGAGCTCAGAAGATGACTGAGATAAGATCAAAATGGTGCCTTTAAAGCAAGTTATGTCTCTTCTCTTCCTCTGTCTCAGTGCGATGAGAGCAGAGAACACGCCTGACATCCACAGGAAGTTTTGTTCTGTCAGAAGGTGTTTGCAGGCTGACTTGGTGCAGTTAGTTCACTGCTAACCTTGTATTGCGAGGCTACCCATTCAGAGAGTGAGAAAGGTTGACAGTTAATTATGGGAGCCATGGATCGCTGTAGACATGTGTGTCAGCTGTGCTGTGCTTCACTCACCACTTGCTTACTGTGTTTTTCCCCCCCAGTATTATTCTATTGTTTTTGCAAGCTGCTGAAATGAGTCTATTTTGCTGCATGTGAGAAAGGCCCCAAGGGCTTGCCATAATGATGGTAATAAGAGAGAGACGGGGAGAGAGAGAGAGAGAGAGAGAGTATCATATGTGAGAAAGGAAATAATTGGTAAAGTTGACCTTGCTGACATTTTTATGACTCCATTACCATTGGTTCTAACCCCAGCTGCTGCCCCGCCTCTACAGCCTGCAATTAGGCTTAGCAATTAGCAATTTGCCATTGTGTTTCTCTGTAACACACAACACATGTTCACTTCTGGCATACGTTAGCAAGGTAAGACTTAGTCACTGAGTCAGTATGTCAAAAAAGGGCTACCAAAAATGGACATTAACATCACTTTTGGGTCAGTGACTCCTCTGACACACTCCCACACGCTGACAAATCTCTACTGGCTTCCAGAACAAATCCTTAGCTCATATATGTGGGCAGTGGCAACACATCATTTGGAGTTTTGTTCAAATCACAGGACTGCCAGAGAGCCACTGCTGGGCCCTTGAACAAGACCCTTAGACTGGATTGTACCTTTCACTGGTGAAAGGATGAAAACACATACAACATACACACCTAGCCAAAGACTTTAAAGACATAGTGGTTGTGTTTTATTACATTTTAAACACTTTTAATTCTACAGACCAAGCAAAAGGCAGTCAGTGAAAATGAATCAATTATATTAAATGACTGTTCTACCAGCTAGCCATACTAGCTGTGGCCTTGTGGTTAAAGAACCAGTCTTGTGACCAGAAGGTCCTGGGTTCAACATACAAGACACAACTGAATTACCCTTGATCAAGTCACCTAACCCCTGGGTGCTGTGTGCTTCCTTGCCGCTCTGAGCAAGTGTGTTCACTCCCTCTTAGCGTTCACTGGTGTGTGTGTGTGTTTCACTGAACACATGGGTTAAATGCAGAGGTCACATTCCTCTGTGTGCAAACATAGTAGGAAATTGGTTCACTTTCTAAAACCTTTGTATTAAAGGACAGGTCACTCATAGATGCAAAAGTAATGGTGGTTATGCAAGAAGTAAACAAAGCTTTGCAGAGAACATGTGGAAATGACCTGAGAATCCAACGCAAATAGGTCGTTAAAACATGTTGTGTGTCACATTCACTGTTAAATTCTTCCTTTTGCTCAGATATACAGAACACCTCGTATTTCTGAAGCTCTACAGCTTGGTTCACTTTTGGCACATTGCGACTCAAAAACTTCTGTTTTAATGGGATTTAAAAAAAAATACTTTGTTACTTAAAGTTACCCAATCATTAAAATACTTCAAAGATTTTTTTTTAAACATTCAAACGCTTTGTTATCCTTGTTTTTTGTTGTCTCTCTCTCTCGGGCATTTTTTCGTCCAATGTGTCTCTTTGTCATGTGTCTCTTTCTTATTTGTATCTCAGACCTTGATATCTTCTTTTTCTTCTTCTTCTTCTTCTTCTTCTTCTTCTTCTTCTTCTTCTCTCTCTCTCTCTCTCTCTCTCTCTCTCTCTCTCTCTCTCTCTCTCTGGCATGTCTTTTTTCTGATATCTCTTTTTGGTTTTTTTTTTTTTCACTTGTATCTTTCCCCCCGAAATGTCTCTCTCAGCTGCCTCTCTTAGGTCTTTTTCCTTCAGGTGTCTCTTTGTGATACCTTATTTGATGTTTGGAAAGAACCCCCCCCCCTTTCTCTGGCTCTGATCTCTCTCTGTACTTAGAATGTTTCTTTTTTTTAAGAAAAATCTGTCTTTGATAAATCTCTTACTGGCCATACCATATCTTGCTTGTGTGTCTCACTTATTTATTTGGTGAATTTATGTTGTCTCTAGTGTCTCTGTCTCACGTGTCTTCATGGAAATAGCTGTACAAAGTTAAACTTTTCTTACACAAGGGAAGAGAAATGGCCTCTTTGGTCAGTAGCAAAGCACCACTCCTATTATCACACTAACTCAATAGCAGTTTGACAGAATTAGGCTCAAAGGATGCATTGTGATCACTCTGGATCATGTTTCAAGGGCATACAGATCTAATGAGGCCTGGGTGGTGTTGTTTGCCTGGTCTGTAACAATAAGTGCTTATAAAGGCTGCACTGGATTCTAATCACAGCCAGGACAGCTAAGTAAATTTCTTCTAGAGCCAGCAAATGGCTATGTTACCTGAGGACACAGAGCTTGTTGACAAAAGAGCTATAGGAGATGGCAGGGCTGATGTGGCAGTTTATCAAGGCTGGAGATGAGAACTCTGATGACAGGTAAGCCACCATGTCTTACTAAAAAACGTAGAATGGTTCCTAATAGATGATTTGGCTTCAGCCACACTATTTTAGGCAAACAAATGGAACAAAAGTGAAATAACACCATGTTGAATTGAAGCCTTGGCTTAGGCCTGGATATTGCTTTGGGGCCAGATGATGTAGTTCACACTCTTACACACTCTTTTATTTTAATTATTATTAGTATTTTGGTGACTTACATTAAGCTGAGCAGTTAACATTCTTGCTCAACAGTGACAGGGATTCAAACTCCTTAAATTCCAATCAGTAGATCAGAAGCCTGCTGTATAGGGTACTTTTGCTTATTAAACTAACCGTAGCTCTAGGTTAGGCAAATGGACTTGTGACTGGAAGGTTGCTGGTTTGCTCCCTCATATGACAAGGCATGACTGAAATACCCTTGAGCAAGGCACTTAACCCCCCAGCTGCTCCCTGGGTGCCATGGATAGGGGCTGCCACCTGCTCCTGGCAAGTGTGTTCACTGCGCCTAGTGTGTGTTTTTCACTGCACAGATTTGTTAAATACGGGGGTCAGATTCCTCTGTGTGCAAGCACAGAAGGTCAATCAGTCACTTTAACTTAACTGACATTAATTAATGCATTAGATAACATAGTAGGATGTATTTTTGTTTATATTTTACATTAAATGTTTTAGTATTTCTTTATATATTTTTTGTGATTCAGTTTTTATGTATAATTATTGTATATGAATAAATTATGATAATTATTGTATATAAATAGGAATCAGTTGCACGTGTCACTATACATTAATGTTTCATCATTGATGAGGATCTTTGAAATAGCACTAGCTTTGAGCTAGACGGCTATGTAAAATCATTAACGAACAAGCGGCTCATAACAAAACATGGCAATGTGGCTAATTTACTTGACAGTTTGACAGTAAGTTGAGCAGCGTCTTTTAAGCAACAACGGATAAGGCTAAACGAAAAGACCCACAAACAGCTTCAGCTAACTAGCTAATGCATTAAATATGCAAAGGGGTGAGTAACCCAATCAGTGATACATCTCTTCACAGCATCTCTTCATCCATTTCCCATGATTTCGTAATACGTAATATATTGAATTTATATTGTATATAATTGAAAGAACCTGTCAATTAAGGTATTGATGTCATGTAGCCTGGCAAGCTAGCATTGCATTCTCATGCTGAATCATACAGAAGTATGTTTTATTCTTCATATTTTAAGAACAAGACAGACTCGGGAGTGTGGAACAGACATGCTTTGTGAAGTTTTTTCGATCAGTATGGTTATGGAGTTAGATGTCCAGCCATGCAAGGCTGCTTATTGTCAGCACACAAGTCAGGCTAAGAGCTGGAGTATATACGTGTGTGTGTGTGTGTGTGTGTGTGTGTGTGTGTGTGTGTGTGTGTGTGTGTGTGTGCGAATGACTTTCTTCTGTTTTAACTCTTCTGCCAGCTCTTTACTTAGATTTAAAACAGTTTTTGGTTTGGAATGGAGGCTTTCCCCTACCACATCATTTCAGAGTAAAGAGCCAAGTTACGAATGGTGTCTTCTTTTATCTCAACTGTTATAGTGAATCTACAAACTTTGCACTCATGGCAGAAAGCCCTGTCCATTAGAAACTGCATCTTCTCTTGTGACACTCCTCGTTATGGCATGGCCAAAAACATGCCTCAAATATTTACTCAGAGCTTAACCACATTCATTTGTGCATTTTCCCTACATCGCGTGATTACAGCACAGGGAATGATTTTGATTTTCAGAAAGCAGGCTTTGCTGGTAATTCTAGGGATTAAAGTGATGATGGAAGACAGCGAGGCAAAAGCAGAGAGCGTTTTGCTCACGCACAACTAGCATTCCTAGAGGGGTGCGTCCCTATGTTTATTATGTTTTATTGCATTTTTGAATTCTGTACATCTTAAATCAGTTGGTAACTGAGTCCATGTCATCCCCAGCAGAATTTGTGATTATTTGTAGAGCTACTTTCTGAGAGTGAACAGCAATGTTTATGCTTCTTCTTCTTTATTTTTATTTTTTTCAAATAAAATCCCCCTGAAAGCTAAGATTCTGGTTCACACACTCAGAAACGGTATCTTATTTGAAGTGAGTTGACACTCTGATTTAATGGGCTAATACGAAAAACATTTTTCCCTCACACTCATTTCTAGACAGGAAATGAAACTGGACCACGGTGGAAAATATGCGTAGCGAAGAGGTAAGGCAGGCGTACACAGTCCGTGCGAGGGCTTGCACAAGTTTAGAAGAGGAAACTACACTATTTCCTAAACAAGGATTTTCCAAATACACACACACACATACACACACAAGTTCGAATAAGGCAATGTATTAACACGAAGCTGGAAATGTCCCCTCAGTGCAAATACTGCCAAGAGTTACGAAAGCAAAATCAGATTAAATCAACATGAGTACACGTTCTTGCAGCCTAGTGGAAAGTTGTGATTGGCAAAAGTGATTCTTCAGCCAAAAATTAAATTTACATAATTTTCTCTTTATCCCAAATGTATCAGCCAGGACATGTTTGGATGCTGAAGTTTCTTTAGTTTTGAATGTGAATGTAGCAACAGGTTAAGAAATCAGACAGCTGTCAAAGTTGTCTTGAGCAAACTGCATGTCTAAATGATCACACACCTGCCTCAAACTGCGTTCTTATATTACTCAAGTAGACTTGCTGACCTTGATTTGTACACTCAGTTCTCATTTATCACTCATACTAACTCGTCTCTAACTGCTTATATTTATTCTTAGAACCTGACTGAATTGTACTAAAATGTAGAAATGTTTCCCATACTATTTTGTATAGTCTCTCTTTAGAAGGATGTTGGTTAAATGCTGTAAAGTTTTTCACACTATCAGTATCATTATGTATAAAAACCAGAGTATATTTAATTTCAAATAAAGAAGCAACATGGTGGTGAATGTGCAACATTGGCACCTCACAACAACTCAAGCATCTTTGGTTTCATCCTGATGTCTGGTTTCACTGTGTGGAGTTTCTCAAGTTCTCCCCATGTCAATGAGGGATGCTTCAGTATCCTCCTACTTTCCAAAACATGATGGTATGGATTGGAGACCCCTAATGCTAATTGCCCTTAATAGTGAATATGTGTGAAAAAAAAAATAACAACAAAAAAAAGCATCAACATTAACATCCCTCAATGATGTTCTGATAATTTTAATAGAAAAGACCTGTCTAACATGGTTGGTTCAATATCTCCTCAACATGTTCAACAGGGCTGGGATTTGACAGCCATAGAATATGATTCATATCATTTTCATGCATGAAACTATTTGGTGAGTCCTCATGCTGTGTGGATGGAAGAGGCCACTCTTAATCAGGATAGAAATGGTGCATTATAGGGTAAAAGTTATCAGTTGAAAGAATGTTGAATTGAGTTGGAGTGATGCTTTATTCTGAAACTTGCATTCTTTCTTTCTTTGAGAACAAAAAGAAGGGGATAAGTGGACAAGTGGTAAAGTATGCTAGCAAAATAAATAAATGAACACCCCCAAAACCAGTATACATATACATTATACATACAGACAGCTGGTTTAAGTATTTCTGTAGCTGCTGATGTGGGATTTTTACTTAAAGTGCAATATTATTCTACTGTGTTTGCATGCAGAGAAATTTGACCTCTGCGTTCAACCCATCTGTGCAGTGAAACTCACACACAAATACACACACACTACTCAACACACTAGAGGGCAGTGAAAACACTTGCCTAGAACACAGGGCAGCCCCTATCTCTGATGCCCGGGGATCAGTTGGGTGTTAGGTGCCGCGCTTCGTGGCACTTCGTGTCATGTGGGGATTGAACCTGCAACCTTCCAGTCACAAGGCTGCTTCCTCAACATCAAGCTCACAGCTGCCCCCAGTCTAAATACCCTTACAGCCTTTATAGCCCCTAGTCTAAACCTGAACAAAGTTTTTGATCTTAACAGAGTGTCAATTTAATTTTTTAGCCAAATTGTCACTTTTGTGTGTGTGTTTGTATGAAATTAAACATTCACTCACATTAGAGCTATTATGAAGTGTTCTTATAACATTAGATAGGATTAAAAAAAAAAATTGGTTCACTTCATCTTAAAGCACTGCTGATCGGAAAAGAGCAGAGAGAAAGAGAAAAGAAAGAAAGACAAGAAAAGAGAGAGATCACACTTGCAGTTTTGGAGAACAAGCTAAAAGCACCAAGCTATTTTTTCTGCACACAGCACATATGACAGCTGAGGATTGTTACTTTAAATGCCATTTGGCTTAGTCAGATGGTGAATGTGTCTGCACTTGTGTGTGTGCACAGTTAACATGTTATTTGAGTGCCTTCATTAGCGCTTCGGAGTCTGTGCTCATTAGTGAGTGTGTGTGTGTGTGTGTGTGTGCGCGTGTGTGTGCGTGTGTGCGCTCACGGACTCTCGCTGATGGGGGTAAGAAGAGGACCTGTGATTGCTGGGTGTGGAGTCTGATCAAGGCTGACAGTATTTAACATAATTATGAAAAGCTTCAGTCACCGTGCCATTAAATAAACACCTCTGCAAGAGAAGGAGGATCTGGTGTGAGAGAGAGAGAGAGAGAGAGAGAGAGAGAGAGACAGAGAGAGAGAGAGAGAGAGAGAGAGAAAGTGAGTGAGATGGGGGGGTCATTTCTCAGTCAGGAGATGAGATGTGTATGTGTGTGAGTCTTCTCATTACTGCACAGCTTGACCCACACATACTTCCTGTCTCGCAGCAGTAGGCACTTTCACACACACAAACATGTGCATTGACTATGCTAAGCTGTATGGTAAGGTAGCATGACTTACACTGGATTTCACAGAAAACCCATGTTCAACAAAACAGCGAACCCGAAAATAATCAAACTACCAGTGTGCGCCAAAAGCTACAGCCTCCTGAACTGGGTTTGAACTTATACGTATTAACAAATAAAAATAAAAAAACCTGTGCGCGCCCATTTTCTACAGTTTAGTCAGGAAGTATCACAGAAAAATAACCTGGCACTTGGTTTGATCCTGAGCTCAGGTTACTAACCGAGAATACATGGTGTACATTGTGTTCTTGTAGGTTTCATATTTGTTTTGCATCTATTCTTCTCCTATTCCTTTTCCTGTTTGTTGAGTTTGTCTACTGGTTCTGGCACAGCTCCAAAGCTAAGACTGAGCAATGGGTTTCCCCTGGTCTTGAGCTTCCAATGCGTGGTGTGTGTCCACCCGCAGCATCTGATCACTACTGGCATGCCTGTTAGTGTTGTCAGTGGTGGGGAGCTTGGCTCCTTCATTCACAAATGTCTGTACTCATTTTGTGTGGAGCCTGTGCCGGGTCGATCGGCATGGCATTCAGGGTGTTGGTGCCCAGTGGTCCAGTGTTTCTGTTGGTTAAGTTTTCTGGCTTCCTCCAATCTTCAGTAGGTCCTGGTAGGTGGACTGACTGTGATAAATTGCCTCTAGGTGGTAATGAGTATGTGAATGTGTGTGCACATGTTGCCCTGGTATCTCATCTAGGGTGTTTTACTGCCTCACATACAGGTGTTCCCACCACCAAACCTTGACCAGAATAAAATAGGTTCTGAAGAAGTATGAATAAATTATATTGAAGTGTATTTACATGCAGATGACCTGTCGGTATATTCACTTGTTAACCCCTCAAATGTGTTAAAACAGTCAAGCCAGGAGACTAAGGACTACAGTGTCAGACTTAGTGTCCCTAGTAGCAGCGCTCAGCACTTCACCTCCCGATTACACCCGTTCACAGCCCCCTGACTATTAGTTGTGTTTTTCCCACCTGCTTTGTGTTCTTGATTACGGTTTTCCTGGTGTTCAAGTTTCACATATTTAAGCCATTTTTTTGACAGTTAAGTTATTATAAAGCCTAGCTACAATATACCAGAAATGATTTCTGACATGCCCTATTGCATGCTATTTCATTTGTATGATACTGGATAAGTGTTTCGGACTTGTCTGGTTGCTTGTTTTTTAAGGCCTGGACTTGTGTCCTAACCTTTGTCTTTGTTGCAGACATCATTATAATAACCAAATATATTAATCTTTCCCCCTTATTTTAGTGTATGTAGTTACTGATTTGTTTTGTTAGAGTTATAACTGAATATTAATCATAGAAATTCAGTATTATAATTATTTATTTGCATGACTTTAAAAAATATATATATATGCCTTTAATGAAAAAGGACAAATATTAAAAAAAAGCCTTAAATTCTTACTTTGATAAACAACCACTGGAGGCTAAAAGCAGTCTTTAACAAGCCGAGCAGTCTAATCGAATAACAGAACCTCATATTGCAGGGATTTATATGTGTTTAATGTTGTCCTCTTTAAAAATGTAATGCTGTAACCAAATACTGTGATATTGCATTTGACGTTTTTCATAATGTCTGCTTGCAGCTTGATATTTTTAAAGAGGACAACATTAAATCAAAATGTCTGCAGTATATTGTGTAATATAACATTCTAGTATTATTATGTTGCAGGCAATTCATACTGGCATATGGCTGTTTTCGAGTGGTTAAGGTAAGCACCATAACAGTTTCTCCACTAATGAGACGCACAGGCTGGAGTCCAGACTATCTGATCCTTTTCCTCTAATTGCCAGTGTCCTCTGAGAATAAGGCCTTAATAATCAGCTCCGTCTTTACATCTCTCTCTTAGGATTGCCTTGATTATAACCATATGCTCGCGACATCCTCTTAAAAGATAAGGCCATCACTGATGTCATACATTCACACACGTTCTCCTCCTCTCTCTGAGCACTTGTGGTGAAGCTGAACATAGAGGAGCTAAATGATCCCTCAGGTAATTGTATTTAGAAAGTTAGTAATGGCTCCCTTTCTGAAAGAACTGTCCGTGTTGCAGATATGACTGCAATTAAGGAGTCTAAGGATCTGATGCATGACGTGCCCTTTTAGATGAAGGCCTCTTTTGCATTCCTCGTGGACGTTAAGCTCCACATATGATGTATATGGCGGCATGCGTTGGGCAGCCGTGCAGTCTGGGGACAGCCTGAAGACGTGCCTGACAAAGTGACGAGAAACAGACACTCGCATACACTCCTCCGTGGCACTGTGCATGGGAACAGCTCTCCTTTCTCCTCACACACTGCTCCGCTAAGCTTTAGTTTTGTAATAGAAAACACATGACTTAACTAATAAAGCGTGTCTTTATCTCTTGCAAAGAAATATGACTAACAATGCTATAAGATTATACAGTAAAAGAAATATGAGTAATGCTGTATTCATGTCGTGCAATTAGAGCACTTATATTGCTATCTAGCAAAAGTGTAATATTGATCTGTCTACAATCTTCTAGAATATGCATTCTGTTAATTTTCCCATGTTATAATCATCAACCCTTTGCTCACCTTGCTGTTCTGTCTCTCACTTCAGAAGCCTTAAAATGACTGACTTATTTAGAAGTACCACTACTAATTCCTCTTATAGTCCATAATATTTACACAGCAAATTAAAATGAGATAATGATTTTTTTTCTTTCGCTAAAAGCACTTAGGTGTTCATGGCTGATGGAGTGTTCATTAAGGGGCAGCCATTGCCTGATGTAATTGCTTATTTTTTGCCGCAGATAGTTAATTTGTTCTCTGTTTACGGTGGTTCCCGTATAATTTTCCGTTTAGATCCTATCTGAGGCGGCACCTCGAGTGAATGAGCCTGTTAATGACTTGACAAAAACAGATTCACATCAATCGCTGTTAGGTGTGACAAAATGACAAATTGACAAGGTAATAAGCAGCGCGTGTGAGGCAAGCCGTAGAAGATTTACTCCCACATCTCTCTCGGCGTGCCCTAATCAAATAATTGCCCGGCGCATGGTTAATGTTGCACAAATTATGCCTGCATTAACCCAGTAATGGACACACACTAGAGACTGTGTTCAGCTGCAAATAATGATGATAATTTCTTCTTCTTTTATCAGTCTTCGTCTTTCTTTCACCAGTGTTAAACCGAAGTTCTCTGTAGAAACTGAATTGCAACCGAATGCTGGGTTTTTTTCTCCCGCATTTTTTTATTCCATTTTATGGTCTTATTTAACATTTATAACCAATGTGCCTGGATGTTTCATAACTCTGACCAATCTGATACTGTACTGTCTATCAGGCTGAGCTTGACTGTCACTTGGTCTGGTTACACTCTGATTAAGGGCTCTGGAAGAGTTTGTGCTTGTATCTCTTTCTCAGGTAACAAGTTTGTAGGTTCAGCCCAAGGTCAGTTGGGAACTATGATACTGCCACGATTGCACTTACTATGGCATCGGAACTCCTTGTTACCGCAGTCCACGGTATAAGACTTTCACAGGCATGAATGAGAGATCATTTTCTTCATTTTGTAGAAGCATAATTCCAGACCTATTGCTTGCATCATAGAAGTGCTGCTGGATCATGGAACTTGTGCACTTGATGATATGAGTTCATAATCTTGTCAAATACCTGTTGGTGAATAAGCTGATTTACAAATTACTCTGAACTATCTGTCATGGAAGAATGTGTACATGCCTGCACAGAACTGCTCTGACTTCTCTAGCAGTCTAGTTTAAGACTATCAGCTCTCCTCAATGGTTCCACATCTGGAACTACTGATTGACAAATAGAAACTTGTAGAAAATAAGCTAGCTGGTACAAAAGCTTTTGCCAGGGAATTGCAACATGCCGTTCCATTACGGGTGCTCCATCCATAATCCCTGTAGCACTGGCAAAACCTTTCATCCTGCTATCCAAGATGATTGTTGACGGATATCCATGAGGCTGAAGGGTAACATCTACCAAATGGAATTCCCCATCTGGCATATTAAAGGTAGTGGCATGTGACAATGCCTCATATGGATCAAATTTACGTAATCCAGCAGTCAGCATGGGACTGTGGTACACATGGGATAACACTGCCACCTAATTATCTGTTTATTTAGGACATTTGGGTCTATTCGGATTATGACACCCCCATTGGACATGACAACCACCAAAGAACTAACCTGTTATAAAGGTTGGTTTAATTTGATTACCATTACTACTCTCTACTATCCCATCTTATTTTGGATTGGTGCCATCAGTCAGTGTGGTGTACAATTGCCTGGCAAAGTTTCATTCCAGTGCCAGCTCAGAAAAGACATCCAGTACAGCTGGTAAGTTTTGCGCGTACAACGCCTTGCCAGCACAGATTGTCTTGTCTTCCTCAGTGTCATTCTGTAGGGAAACTAATACTTCACATGATATGTTCACTATCTCAGGCTCTGTTATTTAACTAGGGAGACCAACATGGGTCTACTTTAAACATGCAGATATTTTAAGTTTTATTGTGAATGTATCTCTTTCATCTATAACTATACCTATATCATCTGTCTGTGCACCTGTGGGCTTGTGAACCATCCCTGTGATTGGACATTCCGTGGTTCGATCAAACAAACCGACATGCCTAAGATGACTAAGATGCCTTTGAGTGAGGCACCCAAACTGCTCCCCAGGTGCCGTGGATAGGGTCAACCCCTCTCCCGCTCAGGGCAATTGTGTTTACTGCCCCCTAGAGTTCACTAGTGGATGTGTTTCATTGCACAGATGAGGCACAGATGAGGTAAATGCAGAGGTCAAATTCCTCTGAGTACAAGCACAGTAGGCCAATAGTTTGCTTATAGTTTCATCTAGTGAATGTTGAGCTGTTTTGAAGTGTTTTACAGCAAACAGATGCCAATGATTTGGTAAGAACATATAGACTCTTTAGCAGTATTTCCTAGACTTTGTCTCCTCATTTGTAGTTTTCACCCTTTGACAATGTGGTTGATTAATTCTGGTAGACACTGCAGTCTCGTTTGCAATGCTTAGTCTGGTTATTTTGATTTGCTTTTACTACATTACATACAGCTGAGCAATTTCAACTGCCAGGTCTTCAGTCTTATCGCAAAACCCTCTCCTGTACTTTCCTTTCCCACACTCTTGCAATTATGGAGTTTATCAACATGTCATCTGGGTCAGCGTATTCCCAGTCTCAAAGCAGGAGTCACAAAGTGATCAAAGCTCTCACCCACACCATGCTTCCTTACGCCTGAACCTATCCCTGGCTAAATAGTAGTTAGCAAACTTATCCAGTACTTTAATGAGATCTGCCTTCTCACTGTCACCTCATTCTGGTGTCTTGGAATTTCTCCGCCTTGCTCGCCAATCTATGTGTGTACTCTGGATCACTGTGAGTTCAGACAGAAGGCCATCTAAGACAAAAAAATAACAAGGCATCGAAATTAGAGTCGTATTCTCATTGCAATCAGTGGATACTGATAATAGCAGGTTTTACAATACAGTTCTGTTCATTTCAATTATATTTGATTTCTGTACCTTGGAAATGGTCACAAAGCAGCTATGCAGAAATCTGGATGCAGATCTAGATCTCTAATGAGCAATCCAGGGGTGACAGTGTCAAAGAAAACGTCCCTGAGACGACATGTGGAAGAAACCCCGAGAGGATCCGGACTCCAAAGGGAACTCTCTTGTCCTCTTCTGGATGAGTGTAGAAAATCAAGGCATACAGTCTACAGTGTGTTTAAAAAGGATGTTGAAATTACGAGTACTGGTACATCTCATACATTAGTGAGGGTTTTTTTGTTTGTTTTTTAATAGCCATTCTGAGTACCTATGCTGTCTATGGACAATCAGTGAACAAATAACAATACAAAATAAAATCCAGAACAGAAAGATAGATGGACGAATGGGTGGAAGGCCAGCTGTAAGTAACTGTAGAGTTGGGAAAAGTTCAGTATAGCACACAAGTGAATCGAAATGTTCTACATCACCTGTGTACCTGTGTAATTGTATGTATGTAAAGAGAGAGAAAAGACAGTGAGAGAGAGAGAGGGGTTGAGAGGTTGACTTTTATACCTTCAGATTGCTTGGATGACAGGAGAGGAACCCGATGTGGTTTTCTGATGTTCTGGCTCATCCGCCTCAATGTTTTGGTACAGTGCTTGTGTTCTGAGATGCTTGTTTGCTCTGCTCGCTTGTAAAAAGTGATTATTTGAGTTGCATGATTGTGACATGATTGTATTGCATTAAAGTTATTTTACAGGCTGTACTGTAGAAACAGACTTACAGTACGTGGTGTTCTGCAATTGTGTGCTAATGAGCATTTTTGTTGTTGCAGATATTCCCGAGTGCTTCATTTGCAGAGATGTGCAGCTGGTGGATGGAGAGCAACTGAAAAGGTTTTGTGACTGCAAGAACCTCATGGCACACCATAGTTGCCTGCTGGCTTGGGTCAGAACGGTACGCTTGCTTTATTTTACCCACAAACTTTCTTTATTGTGCACACCTGTGCTGACCAAATGTGCTGTATGGCCAGGCGAGTGCACACCTGGTCTTAGTGCAATACTTAGCCATGCATTTTCTGTACACAGTTTGGTCTCATCAGCATGTGCAAGAAGTAAAAGACAGCGAGTAGAAAGTTAGCTTACACATTCTTTGCACCAGTGTAATTTTTCTTTTTTAATTAAGGCTTGTGAAAGGCCGGTTGGGTGTGTTGGTTGGAGGCACGTCTGGATGTTTTTTATCTTGTAGTCGAGGCTGTGTTAGGTCCTGCAGGTGGAGGTGGTAGGGGGGCTGCTCTCACCCCAGGACTAGTGATGAATACACACTCGGTGTCGTTCATCATCGCTGCACATCGGCCATCAATAGCCCATCGCTGTGATTAACTGCAGCCAATAGGTGTTGTAGTTAGTTCTGTTTAATTAAACTCCATGCTCAGTGCAAGCACAAATGGATTTCAAGCCTGCAAAAGGAAGAAAGACATTCCTAATGGAGGTTGTCTCAAACTTTCTCTAAAATATTACGGAAAATTGATGTAACACCCGTTCCACCTACCTCGCGGCACAGTTTTTATTGCCACAATAGAAAAGTGACTTAAGCACAAATCATGCATCTCCATCCGACAAAGAATGTGCAGGCCTGAGCTGAAAGAAAGGCGCTTCAGTATGGTTAAGTAATGGCAGTAATTAGCAGGACCTCCCAGTATGAAAGTGTATAAAGAAGAATAAAATGAAGGCAAACGCTCTTTTTGATTGGGACTGGTTGTTTAGATTGTGACAGGAATCTGCCAACACAGCGATCGCTTGTCCCAATAGTTAATACTGCTTTATGGGTTTTGCGTCTTTTGATGAAAGTCTTGCTAAATCCTGTTTATGCAGTTGCCGTTTCATAAACACTGGCTCTCTGATTTGAAGACCGCCACAAATCCCAGCATGCTTTTTCAAAACAGTCTCTCTCTCACACACACACACACACACACACACACACACAGACATATGCGTACATATACACACACAGGACTCGTCTGTTGTTTTCCACATGAAATTGAAACCAGCGGATCTCCTTCATCATCATGCCGAAACTATTCCAAAATAGAGCACTCAAATCCGCAGCGAGATTATGATGATCAAAAGACACATTTTTCCAAAGTGACAAAGGATTTGTCTTCGTTTTATAGCCTGCTTAGCTCATGCTGGGAGATTCGGTTTTGTTCTTCTCACTAAATAATAAATGGCTTTTCTTATTGTACACGCAGAAATAATATATCACTTATGCTCCGCACACATAATTAGAAACTTTTAAAATCTGTCCCACATATTTCTGGATAAAATTACCCCGGTGTTTGGTTAAACCATTTACGTGTATTTGACAAACCCAGAGTAGCACTCGACGTGTGCAGCTGAAAGATACATTAGAGAGCCTAAGTGCTGAATGGCTCACGTGTGTAGCAATAGTGAGTGCTGGCATGGTACAGGAGTCATCTGTCCTATAGCTGTTACACGCCTGTGTCTGAGTGGTTTACACACATACATACACACAAGAGAAGTTAAGAAAAAAGGAGGAGAAGACAATAGAATGGGAGCCACTGTCTCTGTCTGTTACTCACTTTTTGTACATAGACAAAATATTTAGATGTAGTATGTATTATTTGATGGATGTTGTTAAAATAGATGTGTATACTACTTAAACTCACCTTGGCTGATGCCAGTGTTTACATTTACAGCATTTGGCAGACGCTCTTATCCAGAGCGACTTACAAGGTTATTGGTATTACAGGTAGGCCAGCATAGTGTTAGGAGCCTTGCCCAAGGACCCTTATTGGTGTAGCACAGACTGGCTGCCCAGATCGGGAACCCAGGTCTCTCACATGGGAACCCAATGATGTTAACACTGTGCCACACCAACCACCAATGTATGCTTACTGGGTTTAATTCTAAAACACATAGTTATAGTGGCACTATACGCTTTACACAATTTCCCCATGTCTATATGGGTTTTCTCCAAGGGTACAAACAAGTGTGCAAGTTTGCTTCACAGTGTTCTCAGGGTTTGGAGCTTTGGATTCACCATAACTCTGACTAGGACAAAGCAAGTACTGAAGATGAATGAATATAATTGTTAGCCTAAATAGAAGCTTGGTAAGTTGCTTATATAAAGTACTACTAATTTCAGGTGAGCCAACAAAGCTAGGTACGTTAAGCATAGGGCTGAGTTATCTCCATACTTATACTGTGTAATTAAATAATCAGAAGAAGGAAAAGGAGAATGAGAGTCAGGAGAGATGAGAAAAGGTGAGCAGATCATATAAGAGGAGACAAGGAAGTAGGAGGTGGCCAGAGCAGTGGAGACACTGGAAGAGGAGAGAAAATGAGAAGAGTGGAGACAGGAGAGAAGAGAAGAGAGAAGAGGAAAGTAGAAGAAGCTGTGTGCCTCTGACAGTCAAGCTGAATTCAGTGATTGACCTGTCACTTCTCGTCTGATAGATATCTCCCCGAAAAGCAGGTCAGCCACGTCCACCTAAAGTGCCTCTTAACCGCATTTTATGAAGCCAGAACATGTAATCCAATAACCATTTGACTCGTGAGTGCTTTGTGCCATGAAGCTTCCAATAAGAGCATGTAGACCTACTGATACTACGCTTAAAAGCAGCCTGGGTGAAGAAAAGATAAACGAGATAATAAAGCATACTCCATATCCTTGTCTCAGTTCACTAAGAGCATTTGCTGACTGGTTAGTAATGACAAAGCACTAGTTATGATCCAAAACCCCTTTATAGCCCTTTATATGCTTCTTTTGTTCTGTACACAGATCAGCTGCAGGATTTGTATTGTAGCTTTAGAAGAACATATTGTGTATTATGCTGGAGAAAAAAAAAAGCATGCACTTGGCATCTTTTATTTTAGGCCAGCACAACCCCCCAACCCAAACCCCATCCGGGCTCGGAGAGACAAATAGCGCGACACAAAAACTAATTAACAACCAGGAAGTAGTTAAGAGATGCAGCTGAGCGCCAGAGGCCCGATTTAAATATAGCGCCCGAGTCAGTGACTGAGTGGGCCTGGGAGATCCTGCCTCCTCTAGGCACAGAGCTCAAGGACCTTTGACCCTCATTAGGAGCGGGCCGCTCCTGGTAGAGAGAGACTCTTGACAGAGTACAAGGACGTAGGAGGCATTAGGACAACTAGAATCGGGATCAGGCTTGTAGTGTAGGCTGTGTGTAGCAATAGACATCCCACTGAGCCATCTCTTTTCAATTTTAGACTAGAAATACTACTGCGACAAAATATGTTACATCTTTATTTCAGTGACTGCGGATGTAACAATGGTGTTTTTTTCCCACTTTGGAGGATCATGACGTTTTTGTTAGAAATAAGTAGAATTCACAAAAGAAAAAAATGTATGAATGAATGTATTTTAATAAATATATAGATAGATAGCAGGAACATGACACACATATATAGCACATGCATGGGGAGGAAAAGACAAATGGTAAAAACACAGTAAAGAAGGGATTCACAGGGGCTCTACTGTATACAAATATGGAGTAAAACACAAGTAAGGAAGAAACTAGACACTAGAAAATTAAAGTGAAAAGAAAACAAACAAACAAACAAGCAAACAAAAGGCTGTTTGTTGATTTTCCTTTTTAAATGACTCATCATGTTTCTACTAAACCAGGTCATTTTATTCCTAAACGACAAAAAAAGGGGTTGATACTGGATTGAGATCCCGCAGAACAAGAACAATATCATCTATTACTGCTCAGCATAAAGCTTATGTCAAAGCCACCGCAATCATTCGCTCCATATACCGACATATGAATATGTTTTCCATTCTTGTATGAAAGGCCTGACATCTGTTTTCAGTCTGCTGCAGTTAATGGAAGTGATCTTACGTGAAAAATAATACTCTTTTCAAAATATGTAATTCAATCCATATGAAATAGACCTCAGAGTTATGGAGCAAATGACAAGGGAAAAATAGTGGATATGATTATGGTTGGCCAGATGCAGCGCAGTCTGTAAAATGCTAACAACTGCCTAAATTTAGCCCGCGCTCGGCGCTGGCTTCTGAGAAGTGGCCTTGGCTAAATGATGTTTAGGATTTTTCAAAGACCTGTTCGTGAGGATAAAACCGTTTTATATGCTGGATTCAGTAAAAGTAACTTAACCACAGTTCCTCAAGCTCCCTGCATTCTGCATATTACATTTAGAGATACTGGCATAACATAATACATTATATATTTGTGTTCACGAACTTTAAGCCTTTTATTTCTGTTCTGTAAATAAACAGGAGGATCGAAATTTTGGAGCAAGTTTATTTGAATACCGCTTGAACACAGGCTTCGGAAAATCACGTTTTGTATTTCGTGTGTTGAAAAATCACCTGATGTCCGTCTTTTTTTTCTCTCTCCTCATTTCAAAAGCTCTTATGATCACACCAAATGTTGTATCGGTGTGCTTGAGGCGTGAGTGTTGCGTTAGTGAAGCCTTGGTGGGCGTATGAAGAATGCGTGTGGTTAAGTGGACTCTGTGTGCTGAGAGTAATCCTAAGTGGACGGGTTTAGATGTCATATTTCTCTCTCACTCTCTCATGGCTTGATAATTCTCATCATTGCAAACACACATGCATTTCCATTCATTAGCCAAACACTCTCAGCAATCAGGCCAGTGCGCCAGGGGGCAACGGGCCCCTTGTAAAATCACATCGCTTAATAGCACTGTTCCATAATTATATGCCATTAACATCTATCAAAATGAGCTCCCGCATGTCATGCATATAAGCTCTGGATTTAGCCATCTCTCTCTCTCTCTTTCTCTCTCTCTCTCTTTCCTCTCTCTCTCTTTCTCGCTCTCTTTCTCTGCATGTCTTTCCATTACCACGTCCAACATTTAGAAGGATAAATCTGGCTAATTGCTAATGAGTAGCTTTTATACTATGAGGTCCTTAATTATTTAGGTAATTAAATTACATCAAGTGCATAAAGTATTCTATATATCTACTCATTGAAGTAATGCATGATCACGGAAACGTACACGTTAGCCTCCCTATGTTAGGTAACATTTAAAAGAGTCTATTACATCCCTGCTAGTGGGCTAGGGCCTAGGGTAGTGAGCAGAAACAGTAATGATGACGGGAGAGACTGGCAGGAGAGGACAAAAAAATGGTAATATTACATGCAACACAGAGACAAACAAACAGCATGACACCAATAAATGGACACTGGGCTAATCTTATCTTGGAGAGAAAAACATGGAAAACCATGGCTAACTACACTACCCAAAAATACAGGGTTTGGCACCCACCCACTAACCTAGTATGCTAAATGTATCCTAATGTGTACCTAAATGTATCTCAGTTACTTGTTAAAATGCTTCTTGTTAATCAATTCTTTTATTTTAGGGGCTGCTAAGGGATGAGGATATGAGGTGCCGTGTGTGTAACGCAGAGGTAAGACCAACCTATCAACAATTCTGTTGAATTCTCAAATGGTCAACAGGTTGTATAACAGCAGCTTTGACAATCATTATAGATGTAGTTAACTGTATATTAATTGATATTGATGTAATTAATAATGTAATAATGTAGTCAATATTAATATATTGCCATTGTTATAGTTACTAG
>JAOVVF010000017.1:16699557-16713610 GCA_028565595.1 Duopalatinus emarginatus | reverse complement strand
TATATAAATGAACAGCTGTGGAGTTTTCATTGACAGGGATGTTGATTCCTGATAACTAGCACAAAACAGTATTCATTTATCTAATTTATCGTTTAATATCGTAAATTATTCATTTATAATTTAGTTGTCACATACACAGTACAGCACAGTAAAATTCAAGGGCCTTGCTCTAAGGCCTAATAGTGACAGCTGGGGCTGGGGTTTTGATGCAGTGCCTTAACCACCACGTCAGCACTACTAAAGCCAGTAACGTTTAGACATCATGTTAAAATGGCACGCCATAAGGCTAAAGTGCAGTGGTTAGAGGTCTGGAAGGCAGGAAGTTTATATAGTTGGTTCTATGCTTGATTTTTATTTCACCTTGTTTGTAACTCACTTTGGATAAAAATCATTTGCAAAATGAATGAATGTAAATGAAAGAACATAACCCGAATGTCTTTACACAGTCAAGTATGTCATCATAATAACAACAACATTGACTAAACACAATTTTCTTGTTCCTGCAGCTCCCTGTTTAGCCTTGTGCCTCTCCTCGTTAGAGCTGCATAAAGATTAAGGGAATGAGCGAGTACTAACTCACTTCCTCGAGCCTGCAGGGCAGCAGCAGCATGCTAATCTGCTATCAGTGTGGCATTCTCATTTGGCTTAAGAGATAGGCAAGCTTTTATAAGCAGCACCTCCGGATACAGCCTAGATTTCCATACTCAAGATGATAAACTTGTTCTGGCACCTGTGTAATTTACTAATGACACATAATTTTAGCATGAACTGACTGCAAAGCAGAATGAGAGAGAGGCTCAAATTTCCACAGCGGGAGAAGAAAGGCTCAGCCGTCACATCGCAGAGACTTTTTAGACTGACGCCTGTGTGGTCATTTTAACTGTCACTTCCTTTAATGAGGTGTGCTCAGTTTTTGGTCTTATTTGCAAAGATCACAGAAGTGCCTGGAGATGGGTAGATTTAATTAGGGGAAGTTGATGAAAGCACAAAGCCCTCGCCATCTCATGAGTGTTTCCTCTGATAACAGTGAACATCCTGCCAGCGACAGGCTGAGCTTGAGAGAAGCTACAACTGTCAGTGAGCCACACATCGAGAGGATTCATGTCACTTTTGGCTTTTTTTAAACATAATTTTTACATGACTGTCAATGGTGAAATAACTCTTAGACCAGCTGAATGAGTGTAGTTAGAGTAGTAGTGTAGCAGAGCCTTCCATTTCCCGTCCTAAACACACTAATTGCATGTTGCATTAAATTTCTTACATAATTCTAGGAGAAAAGAGATTAACCAACTTTAGGAAAGAACGCTAAGAATATTTGACTATGATTAAATGACAGCAGTTACAGCCTGTCAATGACTATTGATCTACTACCTCCATTAAAAAAAAGAGCTACTGTTGAGGATTTGGAGTCTCTGGTTGCTTTAATTGGTCAGGTCAAGTCTTTGCAATACTATGTGGCAATAAAATGAAGTCAGCTGAGTACCTGAACGTACTGTATGACCATACATGAGACCATATATGAGGATTTTTTTCGTGGCCGATGGCACAGGCGTATCACAGGATGACAATGTCAACATTCATCAGACTGAAACTGTGAAAAAGTGATTCATAGAGCACGAGAAATTATTTCACACATGAATTGGCCACACAGAATCCTGACCTTAACCCTATTGAACGTGTCGGTTATGTGTTTGAAGAAGACTTTACAGAGTAGTTAAACTCTCTGCCAAAGATATCAAGATCTCAGCCAAGATCTTAAGATCTCAGCCAAAAATTAATGCAACTCTGGACGAAAATAAATGTTGTGATGTTGTATAAGGTTGTAGAAACACTGCCACATCACATGCATGTGATTAAAACTAAAGGCATCCAACAAAATGACTTTTTTTGTTGTTTTTGGCCAGGCAGTATACATTGGATTGATGCAACAGATTTTCCCTTCAGTATCTTCTGAGCAGGACTGGTCATCTGGTCATTAGGCCTCCCTAATTGTCAGTGTTTATTTAAAATAATTTATATTCTAAATTAGCAACTTTGAGGATGGCTTAAGCTACACCCACTTGGCACAATCACAATGTCATGTCATATATAGTCTACATGTATACACACACATTATGTGTCACACACAGTTTATATGCTCGTTCCAATCCCTATATAAAAAAAAAAAAAAACACAGTTGAAAATTACAATTGGAATGACATTAGATTATATTATATTCTTATGGCATATCTTATAGATATTGTTATCTGTGGTTTTCTTGGTTAAACAACACAGAAATGATTTTCCGAACACTGTTTATCCCCCTTTCACTTCAGCACATTAAGTACAAAGTAAGTATTTTAATCCTAACATAACCCAAAGACTAGATTTTTGGTTTTATTAAGTATGCAAATTACTGCATGTTTAATCAGCCGATTCCTCATTTGCATAGCTAAATATAAATTTGTAAAGGTTTCCAGTACAGAAAATGACTTCAAATAACATAAGCAATCAACTGGTAAAAACTGATTGAGATTTCTATTGTTTCTAAAATATGATTCTATTCATATGTAGTGTCTTGCCTTAAGCTTAAATTTAAATGTCAAAGCAGATTCATTGACAGACATGATAATCATAGAGCTGGAAAGCGATAAAATAGGTGATATATTGGAGAGATTTGACACATAGGCTTGTCAGAAAAAAAAAAAAAAAAAACATGAACTTTTATAGCACTGCAAACTAGTCGAAACTTTTCAGTCAAAGCTCTGAATATGCCATGAGCGAAGCTGCGAATAAAGTGAATTGAATGAGTCTTTACTCTGCGCCCTCTGTGTGCTAATTAGCGTATCCGATCACTGTTAGCACAGACCACTAAGAGAGAGTCAACCTCGCTCTCATTATGTATTCTTATCTCCTTTCAGTTGAACATCGAGCAGATGGCACCTTCACATCAAAAGATAATAATGATGTAGTTAGGAAATTAAGGTGTTATTAAAGCCTATTATATATATGAAGGGGGAAAAAAGACAAGGAATTCAAAATACATAGAGGCATTAGTCGTTTTTTGATGATCCCATCTGTGTGTGTGTGTGTGTGTGTGTGTGTGTGTGTGTGTGTTCAAATGGACCTATACATATGTGATAATTAGATACTATATTATACTATGCAGTAATAGATACTATTTTTATAAAGGTTTTTAGTCACCTAGGTCATATTCAATGTCTTGTGATAAAAAGTTGTTATTTAAAGTGGAGGAAAGAGTAAAAAACACAGTGACCAGAGCAAAAAGTACTTTTACTGCAGTGATAATTAACTCCGGTAAATGTAAACGAGTACTCAAAAAAAAAGTAAAAAACATACTTAAAAATAAATAAATAAATAATTTACCTTTCACATTCAGTTAATTCATTAATCTGAAAATACTATGCATCGACGAGTGCATTTTTTAATAATTATATTAGATATGCAAGCAAGCTAAACTGAATTGAACACCGCCCTCATTATCTGGAGGATATACAGAAAGGTAATGCTAGCTAGCTAGCAAAATTAGCCAAATACCCTTTGGGTTTCAGTAGCTTGCTAGATTTGTTGACTAGTTAAGTAGCACATGTTAATTAAATGTTTTTACCTAATTTGGTAACTAGCAAAAAGCCCACTTCACATTATACTAAGCCTAACCTTAACCTTTACCCAGGGTCCTTTTTGCAGTGGCTACAAAATATGGAAGTGACGTCTTTTTAATACAGAGTTTTCATTATGTATTAGATTAAAACATCTGGATAGCTAATCTAGCTTACTCAGCAGAAAAATATCTACAGTATGTTCTCAAGGTTTTATGTTTGCAGGGTAGGTCCTAGGTTCCTACCGTCCTAAAATTAACCTTAACCCAGGCTTCTAACCTGAAACCTAACCCTTGGATCCTCAGATAGCACACATGTAGAACTGTGGAACATATGCCCCTGGGAACATAGGATCCTTTTTCATGGTTTTATTATGTGCCACATAAATATGGGGAACATAGGACCCTGTGATATAGGAATGACCACCACTCTGCTAGCTAACAGCTTAATCAAGGATGTTTTCTCTGTTTGGATGTTGAGCTGTGAACATCTTATATCTCCGCTGCATATCTTTCAGATCATTAGAATGTTTTCTTTTGAAGCATTTCAAACTGAAGATATCTGATAAAATGGGTCAGGGATGCTCATCTGTCTTCTCTGTCCCAAGCTTTTGGTGCCTGAGGTGTAGACTTTTGGCAGGAAGCAGCTTTATTTCGATTGGTTTTTACTCTGTAGTGATGATTGAAAATAAATGTTGCAAAAATGAATATTTTATTTAAAAGTAACTTAAGTAAAAGTGCTTGTGTAATTAATTTAAAAAGTACATTTAAAGTGAAGCACTGTGAAGTAGGTATGTGTAGTTTGTTACTTTGCATTCCTGCATTTCGTTCACTCACATGTTACAGTCCATGTATACAGCTGAACACCAGTGTTTCTACTACGCCATGAACAGAACGTCTCCCAGCCAGCAGAGGTCAATGTCTGCAGATTTGTCATTTATTCATTTCCTGTTGGCTTCCTGTTTGCACTGTATGAGCGCGTATCTTTCAGGTCATCTTAGTGAAATCTTACCACAGTTGTGTAAGTTCTCAACCATGTTTTTTCCCTCCTCAATTGTATTGTTTGTGTTCTGACTATTTAACGACTCCTCTTCAGGTTTGACTACGTTTTGGATTAGCATCTTGGTTTGATCAATCCTGTCTTACCATGTTTCACCATTTCCAGGCTACTGATTGGATTTTGTATTGTCCATGTCCTTCACTGTGATTGGCTCTTAAGCAGTTTTGGTATGTAAATTTGCAATGTAGAGGTTCACTCACCAAACTACCACAGCCAAATCTATATAACTGAAGAATATAGAAAAGTAAGTCCACCACCAAGTGACTCTTTGGCAGTCCTGGATTTCCTTAACCATTAAGAAACTATTGCTCCATTGCAAAGCCGTTCTGTTTTATTATTGTTAGACCTAACTAGTGCTGTGTGACTCCAATGCTTTTAGCTCCGATGATGGAGAACAGCTTTTTTTTTTCACTTTGCAGCAGGAAGCCCACACCTCACAGTCAATATCTTTCAAGAAGCTTTTGGCAAATACCATTTACTGGATGGCCTGGTGTACATGCCAGCAGGCTTTTTAGGCCTCTTTTTAGATGCCATTATTAACAGAGTGACCAAAACTGTTGCATTAACAGCTCGCTTCAGCGATTTCTGATCAATATATTGCCACTACAGGGAGTGTGATTGCTCCGGTCCAATCGATTTCAGTTCATGGGCTGAAAATTGCATTATGGAATGTAAACCAGCCATTGTTTATGTATAAATATACCTTTATTCCTTGCGTGAATTTTAGCCACTTTACTAAATCAAAATAGGATCGGTCTTCAGTTCAGTTCAGTTTGACTGGCTACATCTAAATAAGGCCGTATTTGGTAGTAATACTGTTAAAGTTCATGGGAGAAAAATTCATTAGTGATTTTGTTTCTAATACTATGATAGTGAAAAGCCCCAACTCATCTGTGTTGTTACTCAGAATGTGAACTTGAGCCCCTGTGTGAAAAAAAAAAAAAAAAGTTTCAAACGTCTCTCACCAACAAAGGGAGGAAGACTCTTCATGAAAAAGACTTGCCTCCCTCTGACATGTCAAATTATTACTGTCAGGGACCTCATGACTCGAAATTCCTCTGTGGCTTATTAGTAGCCTGCAGCTCGCGCTCTCTCTGCTTTAACAGGGCTGACTAATGGGCATGATTGGCAGACTACACCTAAAAAAAAAAAGGTCACAGCTCAAAAATGTGTCTTCTTATACCTGTATACTGTACGGACTGTTCTAACTGTGTATTAATTATGCATATTGTATATTGAATCTCTGTTTCTTTCTCTGTCTGTCTCACATGCACAGAATGGGCGATGTCATAACTGAGAGTATTTATACACAGTGGATACAGTGGATGATATCATATTTAACTGGTAATCAAGACGGTATAAGGAAAACCTAGAACTTCGTAAACAGCTAGAATTGGTAATAAACAAACAACCGAATAAATAAATAAATAAATAAAACAGACTAAAATAATCACAGGTGCTGATTGAAATGGAGTCTTTTTTGCTTTGGTTAAAATAGGGTCGCCTGTGGCTGAACATTTCCCCTTGTCTTTGTTTAAATGAAACACATCCATGCTAGTCGAATACAGATTAAATTCTGTTATCCAATAACATGTTCACTACTAAACAAACTGTTCAACAACGTGTTCCTGCCTCAGGCTGCGACCCTGGAGGGTGATACAAGGAGGTTAATGCAGCTGAGAAAGAGAGAGAGAGAGAGAGAGAGAGAGTGTGTGTGTGTGTGTGTGTGTGTGTGTGTGTGTGTGTGTGTGTGTGTGTTCACTTAAAGCGTGCAATAGTGAATTAAGCACTGGAATGGAAAGGTACGCCTGTGCTAAGGTGGCAAATTCTTCATAATATAAACCCTTTCAGGCTTTTGCCTGCTTGCGTTTGCGTTCATATGTTTTTGTTATAGGTTTCATCTTTCTTTAATTATGCTATGAATGATTGAGATTTGGGGAGAAAGTGAAAATGTGATCTTTCGAAAATGATTGCAATGTTCACAGATTATATTTAGTAATAAAACCTGTGTTTATTTCATTTACACCAGTTCTTCTGTTTTAGCGATGAATAAAATGCATTTCAACTCCATTGAAATTCAGCTCTAATCTAATGCTTCAGTATTAGACAGTGTGGCTTATTGATCTCAGATTATATCAGCAGCCTTTATTTTCCAAGGTAACTGATATTTTCTATTTCTTCAAAGTGTAATGAATTGCCTCCTCTATGGAAAAAAAAAAGGTAAAAGTGTATTATTATTATTATTATTAGGATCAAAGGGCAGTTTATACCGACGACTATTTTTGAGACTAGAATTGTCTTTTTTTTTTAACAGCTACACAGTATAGCAATTTAAATAATTTTGGTCTGTAAATTAATTTGTATCTGTTTTTTGTAATTAATTTGTAGCAGTTTTAGATATAAGTGTGTTCCTGAAACATGCGATTTAAGTGCATATATTTGACTATACATACAAAACAATACAAAACACTGACTCACTAATACAATGATTAAAAAAAAACACAAACATAACATATATGCTGTGTTTCTATGTATATTCCCTATTTTATCTGTACTCTCACATGGAAAATAATCTGAATGAAATCACTTTGATTGTGGATGGAGAGAAAAAAAATGTGGTAGAGCAGACATCTGGATATCTGCTTTACTATATGTGGTGTGATTCTGACTGGTTTAGAAGAGGTGAAATAACACATAGAACACTAAATACAGGGTACATCAATGCAAAGCCATTGCATCCTACACAATTGCACACCATCCACAGAATTGTACTGTTTTTAATATTATATAAATAAACTAAATGGGAACATTTATGTGTACTTTTTTAATATGATGTGTTTTGACTCTCTGACAAGTGGTATGTGATACATGCATAATCTAATGTCAGTTTAAAAGCAAATAAATAATTTGCTGCATACATACTCCAGTATTGTTTTGTTACGTTACTTAAAATGTAGATTGTTTAAAAAAATGAGACGTTTCTTGACGTCGTCTGTCATGAGTCAGTGTTACATTACTTCCATAGACAAGCTTTTGTTTCTCACTATGATGACTTTATACTGCTATGAAATGACCTTATCAACTAGCTAATATGTAATGTTTAATATCTAATCTAGTTAATATCATGTTGTTTATGTTGAACATCTGTGCAATGGAACGGAAATGTTTTGTCATCTCTGTCCTGTGTCGTTGCTTGTATTTGTAATGAGGGAAAACAATAACATGAGAGAAACAAGGAAGAAAAAAGTAGAAGTGCAACTTAAAAGAGAAGCAATTATTATTCATACTCATATTATTTATCCGTGCATGTATTTGCCATTAAATCATATCATTCTGTAGCAAATTAGCAGAATTCTGTAGCAAAATAGCATATACTTACAGACTTACAGTCCTATAGTAACCATACTTAACTGTCCAGCCCAAAGACAGGTCTACATCTAAGTATGTCTCGATCCTATAGCTTCCTCATTGTCTTTGCTGAAATTGATGTAAGTTTCCAGAAGCTGAACACTGAACAAGTGAAATTAATTTATGATAAATAAACAAAAAAATCTTTCTTTAGTCTTGATCTTGCTGGATGAATCAATTTAATTATTTTTGCATGCATTTTCTTGATTTTCTAACTTACTAAGATAAAAAATGCAGACGTTTTAGCATATCTGTCCCATGTTTAACACACATGCACGGCCTGCCGGGTAACTATTTTTCTCAGATTACTGTTCCACTGCTCCTTTCTAATGACCTTGAGTTAAATTACACTGCTGTGTGTGAACACTCACGCCTCTTTCTAAAAGTAGACGATAGTTTTACTATTAGCTTTGACTTCCACACGCTCCTGCGCTCCCTTTGGTCAGGGTCAGCACCCCTCTCTCTTCAGCACCAAACTCCCTTAAACAATTAGCTCTTATCAAATAAGCACTTTAATTGGTTTAATTATCTCTACACTAAGATGATGTCGGTAGCATACTGTGATAAAAGTGCTGTCCTGTTTTTTTTTTTTTTTCTTCTCTTCTCAATTCCCCTAACTGATGGGCTAAAAAAGGATAAAATTTACCAGTTGATGATTTCGTGTGTGGAAACTTTTAAGAAGCACGTTTTCCTGATTCAGCCAGCAGCAGCGCCAGCTAGTTTAGTTGTTTTGCTCATCAATCATGGTGAGAGGAGTGGATTACACCTAATAAAGGTGGCGTTGATAGCTGAGACGTGGGTGCTGAAACTGTGGCTGTAGCTCCTCGGCTGGGAGCGAGAGGTTCCATCTGGATCTGATCAGCGTAAGGCCGCAGAACCCACCATAATCGCCCCAGAGTAACTCAGGTAAACTATCGCAGATGTGAGATAATTGCGAGGAGTTCGCTCTCAAAACAATATAATTCAGGGGGAAGTCGTGAACCTCACAGCCTCCGCATCACTACAGCTTTTTAAGGAAGTCTAAAGGAGGAACTTGACTAAGGCCTTTTAATAAAAGGCTCTTTGTGCTTTTTTTTTTTAATTTCCGGGCCGAAGTTTAAGGTGTTTGAGGTCATAACTGTTGGTCATGTCTATTTTTGATCAAACAGAAAAGACAAATGAAGACTTAAGAAATGTATTCGAACTAAAGGTTTTTTTTTTTTTTTTTGCAGTGTTCAGAAAACACCTTGTTTTTTTAATAGTACTTATTTTTTTTATAATAAACACATTTAAAAGTGTGTGTTTAAATGTGTTGAATTGGAATACATGTTATTTAATGCTGTGGGAAATAAGTATTAATTCTGTGTTGAACCTTGTACAAATATGTCCAGAACTGCTGAAGCCTTCCACTTTTCCTGTTGAATCATCATCATAATCATGATAGACTGCAGTATGTGGGATGCAGTATGTAAATTATGACTCATCAGGGATTCAATGTACCTTGTTTAACAGAGTCTTGCACTAAACAAGTAGCTTTAAATTAAGCTAGCCATCCTGGATTGGATTATATACACCACCCTTTTTCAATACTCCTCTATGTATAACTATTTATAATGATACTTTAGGCATTAGCCAAAAATCTGGATATGAATAACTCATGTAACCACACACACCCAAAAAAAAAACATCTCGGTCATTTCCGCTGAATTAGTATTTACAGGCTACCAGGACATTCTTCTGGATTTCTACAGGAATTTTCACAGACCTCTGCTTTAATCTAGTTGTTTTAGTAGAAAAAAAAAATCATCATCAGTAAAGAGTAGAACATTCGTACTCTCCTGTCACCCTCTGATCCCGTCCCATTCATCCTACTGCTCTATTTTTGCTCTTCTGAATATCTCTACACTTCTAAATCAGCTTCTGTTATATGGACAGTCTTACTGCTGTAAGCATAGACACTATCCTGTGCTCATCCAGGACTCTTATTCTCAATAATCTTGTGTTGTTCTGCACACTTGGTATTGTCTTGTCGTCTCGGGGAGTTTTTCCTTGCCACACTTAACTCTGGCTTTCTCATTAGGGATCTAGATTAGATTTCTATTTTCTAGATTTAGATTATATATTTAGATATCTGTTGCTAAATATGATGTGTATACAAACAGTAAGGTAAATAGCACATATGTGGGTCCATACTGAGTTGAAATGCATGCACAGATGCCGAAGTTATATTACGTAATATGTTTTTTTTTTCTTCACGTTGCTCTACTGTACATGACATACTACACCCAATATGCTGCAGCCCAAGGCGTGTCCCTAAAGTTTCATTTGGCAGTTCAATGCTGATTGATATCCGATTTAACATCTTGTTAAAAGAAACCAGTAACTGCTAATCAACGGGTCTAATCAGCAGTCATATGATTCCTCCATGCTAATTAGATGGCAGGTTATGTTTGCACACACATTTGTTTCATGGTGTATGGACCTTCTGCAGTAGCTTTGCCGACTCCATATAAACATATAACTCCTACAGCATGTATACTCTGATCTGAGTACTACCTTACATCCTCTACCCAGTACACTCCAGCCTGCATGCAAAGTGCAGTATACCGGTATTGTAACCTGTAGTATGTAGGCTGAGGTTAATTAGGTGTAGCATGTGCGGTGTATGTGATGTAGTCATGTTGTGTATTTTCCAGTCCACAATTAAATCTTAGGCTTGTTTAGAGTTCAGTGCTGAAAGGCTAGAAATCTTGCTCATGCACGTATACATGCTGTGTTTTTGACCCACCCTTGACAACACATTTTTCAGGAAAATCAACCAGTAAGTATCTAGCTATAAAAAATGATAATTTGCACAAGATGCTGTAAAAGTTTTATGTATTTATTTGCCCTGAGCAGCATCCACCGCATTATTAAATGAGGAGAAGAGGGCGAAGACTCAGAGCAGAAACAGGTGCTGAGGAAATAAAATGCTTTTTTTATGAATCGTGTTTGGATCCAGCAATTACTTTTTCTCCAATTACCTTTTGCTTTTTTTTTTTGCCCCTGAGAAATGGTCCTCTGTTGGCTTGCTAACATGAGCGCATGCACATCTCTGAGAGGCTAAGAGCCATTTTTGTGGTCATGCTTTAACAGTGTATGACTGGAGGGGAGGGAGAATCAATATAATCAGGAAGGAAAAACGACAGAGAGAGGAAGAGGGAGAGACAGTTGGATTCAGCTTGTGCATGTTCGAGGGTATTTTCAGTAATTGTAAATAATTGGTTGCTTCGCGGAGAAGTGACACGGATGCCAAGTCATACCAGGCTACATGGTTGAATATTCTAACTAATTGGCTCTTTCAAAAAGGCTAAGGCATTTTTAAGGTCCTCAAATTGGTCTTCTCTCCTTCAGAGAATGGCACGAGTGCCAAAACTAATTAGACCGTTGCTGATTGTTTAGAAACCCAAAGTGCGCTAAGGCAAACCAGACGAGAGCGAGAGAGAACCCGAGCCAGGATCTGCTCTACAATGTCTCAGCTGGGGAGCAAAAACAAAATGGGCCTTATTGGGTAAGAACTTCACAACAAGGCTTGCTTTGACAATATGTGGTGTACCAGCACAAAAACTTCTCATTTCAGATCTCTTTAATCTCAGCATATGTGACTCACACACACACTCTCTCACTCTTTTGTTCTTTTCTTTTTTTTCATTGCAGATTTGGAGCTGTGGCTCTGTGGAATGGCATAGAATAAAGTCTCTAATGAGAGATGGTTGTGGTTTGAGGATCTTGTATCACACAGGGCTGCAGCATTCTAATCAGAGAGAACATTTAGCTGTGTGTTTATCAGGCGCTGTCACGTCGGCTCTGGGCTTTAGCGGTTTTCTGACCTTTGACCTGTGTTCTCATCAGGGAACGTGCGGACTCCTGTTTCCATTTGTTCCTAAAATTATGGTTCTTATTATTCACAGCCTGTTGCCCTTTAACGGAGGAAATTATCCAGCACTGTTTTGACTATACATATTTCCCTTTCTTAATTCATCACAGATGCTTATTTACTCTGTTTTCTCCAACACTGTCCACCTTACATGCCTGGTCCCATCCCCCAGTCTTGTATTTTCAGGTACGCATTTCTTGTGCCAAGTGTAGAGCAGCAGCTCATTTCCCATGGTGCACCTGGGAGGGTTGGGTTTGGTGTGCCATGGTACAAACAAAGCTCTGTGGAACACTGAGAGATGAAAATGGAGAGAGAGAAAGAGAGGGGGGGAGAGAACAGGCCAGTGTGTCCTAGTAGCCTCATTCTCCATGCTAGCAGAGCATGTCCCAACTGTTGTCAATTTATCAATGTAACGTGCACTAGTGGGCACAGTTTGAGCCTCCATTAGTGCAGGTGTTTCCATCCATCTCTGCCTCCCTCACTTACTCCACCTTGTCAGAGCAAACTAAATGGGGCATTTGAAGAAATGTAAACAAGCCTCAGTGGACGATTGGCGCGTCCTCGGGCCTAAACACAGGGGAGGAGTTCAGGCCTGCTGTTCAACAAAAAACGGCCTTCAGAGTGCTTTATACTTCTCTATTTCATCACTCATCACTCGTTTTCTCTCTGGAAAGACTGTCAATCTTTTTGCTACATCGGTCTTTTTGCCATCTGTTATGTTAGGTTTTTTTTTTTTTTTTGTCAGACAAAAGAATATCATCTCTGTGTGATGTGAAACCTTTTGACTCGCAATAATCAAAAAGCTATTGCTAAAAAATGATGTCTAATTTACTGAACACACCAGGATTGTTTTGTTCTCACGTTCACATTGAAGTGGTGTTTAATCACACCTAATGAATAATGAACTGATGGTAACAAGGCAGGTTACACTGTGTTGCTTCTAAATTCCTAATACTGAGAAAATCCTAGGCATCACACACTTTCCTAAAGATTCATATCATACTTTTATGGCAAATCCACACAACATGATTGGAGACTACACACACTGTTGGACTGCCACCATGTTGTTTTACATGGGTAGTGGTGAGTAAATGAGCTCTTACATATGCTGACAGGATTCAGGAATGGAAAATAGGTCAGGAAACTTTACAAGGTCAGGGAAATTAGGCAGTTCCTGGTCATTTTATGAGTACAAGTAGTCTGTTCATTCATTCATTCATTCATTAACTCACAGTTTGTCCTGGTCAGGGTCAAGCTAGATGTGTAGATGCTTTTCCTGGGAAAACAGGGGGAGGTTATCCTGGATAGGATGCCAGGGCAAGTTCAAGGCTATGCAATCCAGCAAATGCAATCCAGCATTTTTCCATGTCCACAATGTTCCGCTACATCTTCAGATTTGTATCGTACAGGCATTCATTCAGTAGCCACAACTCTATTACTTTATCCTCCACTGATTAGTTCTACTGCAGCCGCAAATATCCGGTGTTCTTATCCGGCGTTCTCAGTGTGCGTATTTTTGTGCTATTCTTGCACTCTCGGTTTTCATAGTTTATGGCAGAATCAGTTCAAATTCATATTTACTACTAGACTACATCCTTGTAACCATGATTAATACATTCCATCTTGGTCTGACTGGCTGAAATCTCACTTCTGTGACAGAGTCTGTGCCCCTTGTACATGTTTCCAGTTTTAGTGCCAACCACCAGCTCTAATAGCCCCAAATTTACAGATAAGTTGAGCAGAACAGACTTGTTTGGAAGGCTAGTTTGGAATAGAGGCAGATCATACGACGCTTACCGTTTACGTAAGTCTATTTTTGTTATTTAGATCTGTGTTTATTAAAGTGGGTCTGTGGATTTGTAAAGCATAACCCAAAGTGGTGGACACCACAACCCACCAAATGTATTACAAATGTATTATGCCTGTACTGTATGTAATATCAACTGGAATATAGTGACAATTTTGATGCAAAAATGGTTATATGGATGTAAAGGTGAGACTCCTCGGCTTCCGTGGCCTAGTGGTTAGGGAACCGGTCTCTTGACCGGAAGGTTGTGGGTTCGATCCCCACCCAGGGCAAGACACAACTGAG
>JAOVVF010000017.1:16667190-16699457 GCA_028565595.1 Duopalatinus emarginatus | reverse complement strand
AAGTGTGTTCACTGCCCCCTAGTGTTCACTGGTGTGTGCGTGTGTTTCACTGCACGGATGGGTTAAATGTGGAGGTCCCATTCCTCTGTGTGCAAGCGCAGTAGGCAAATAGTTCACGTTCTTTCTTAAAATAAGTAGCCAAAATAATATTGAACACATTCAATAATGTGCCTAACTCGTTGATTAAATATATTTGTATATATGTATTTTTTTATTAAATGGATCAACGAGTATGATAACCCCAGAACAGATCGTCTGTAAATTATAAACCCTATAAAATTGGTTCCTTAAAAATAGACTATATTATCCAAATCTGTGGTGAAATCCAGTGGTGGAAACCACAACCTACTGTTACCAATGTTATTATGCCTATACTTTATGTAATATGAATATTATATGGGTGTAAAACATAGAAATACATGACCCATGAGCTCCACTTAAAAGCCAAAATATTATTGAGCACACAAAATTGTGCATAAGTTTTAAAAATAGTTTGTTTGCAGAAATAAATATGTACTTTATAGGTCTTTTTTAAATTACAGTTAAATGAGTCCATGACTGTGGGGAAATGATAACCCTCAGAACAGGCCCTCTGTAAGTTATAAAACTGGATAAACAAATGTAAAGCATTTATACTTCTCTCCTGCTTCCTTAAAAATAGGCTGGAGGATCCAAATCTGTAGGTGGTAAAAGGACAGCTTTTGCAATCTTTCTCCAGTCCCTTCCTCTTGTACTCCATAATGCCTGATTATGTGGCATAACTTCATGTCCCACTGTCCCTCTGCTAATAGCTTCGGGTTAGGTATTGCAGGTGAGAGATGGAGTCCTTCGCTCATTTCCTTTGCTTTTGAATGATATTACGGGTCTGTGCCATACAGCGTGAGCTCTGTCTTTCACCAAACATACAGCAGCGCAGAAGACGTGACTCATGCTACATCTGCTGTAATGGCATCCATTAGTGAGCACATTAATTTTCCAGCCAGTTGACTGTGGTTGTTCATGAAAGACTTTATTACTGGAAATATACAGAACTACCAAGAATTTTTTTTATTAGTTTTTATTTCAGTACTTAAGTGCCATTGGTGTAGATGTGGATCGGCATTCTTACAGAGAAGGTTTTTCTCCATATTTCCACATCCTGACTGAAGCATTCAGGTGTCAATCTAGAAAATTCTAAATGCAATAATTAAAGCATATCTTTGTGCAAATGTGTAAGTTGTTCTGCTTTTAACAGCAGGGTTGTAATAAAAGTAAAGCAATTAGAATAAAAGAGGCGGGTTATATATTTCTGTTTATAGATGCCTGACAGCTCAGGATCGCTAATATAAGAAACTATTCTGCCTGTAGGCATTTGCTTAATGAGTGCAATAAATCAACAGTGTCACTTTGATAAAACTGTGAAAGATGTTCAACTGTGATTTAGCTCCACATTCAATATGTATGAAACTAGGTGAGCTACTCTGACCAACTCACAGAATCAAATTCAGCATGCGTATGAGAAGTATGTGTTTCGGAGTTATATAGATATTATATAGATAATGTTTACTGCGAGTGTACACCAATTTATTACATCCCATTGGTGCAGGTTTACAGGCAGTTGAAAAACTCACTTTTAAGAGGCACATACAATTTGCTAGAGCAACATTTTATAAAGTCGGTCAGTGAGTGATTCGGTTGGCGTGCACGCAAGTCCAAGGGTTGGTTTGTGGTGTATGGTTGAGCAAGTATGTGGTCTAGGTGAGTGATGTAGGTGGTTGAGGGAGTGAGTGAGTAACAGAATGTGATAGTGAGATTATGTGTGAATGAGTGAGCGATTGAACGAGTGAATAGGTTGGTTACTGAGGGAGATAGTGGATGCATAATTAAGTAAATGTGTGAGTAATTCAGTCAATGAGACAGTTGAGTGACCAAAGGATTAAGTGAATGACATAGAGAGAGAGTTGCATTGTGTGAGTAGGCAGGTCTATGAGGTGTTTTTAAAAATGTAATAATTAAAATTATTTTCTCAACCATTATTGGTAATAAGTGAAGATTTTTTTTTTTTGCCTGAAAGCAGTAGGACATCTATGACAAGTGCACTGAAAGTGTAAATTTATGCAGTATCAATGTTCAGTGTCTCACTGCATGATGCATGTAATGTGTTTGAATTGTAGATTTTTTAAAACTGTAAAAAAGTTTTTTGTTTTTTTTTAAACCAGTTCTTCTAGTGAGACTTTTGCATGGCATGGGTAAATGTAATGTGTGATGTTCTGTAACATTTAATCAAATCACCAAAATTTTAAAGTAATCTACTTTTTTTTATCCAGTTTTAAGGAATTATGGATTTTTTTTCTTAAAATAAAAAAATAATAGTGAATACACTTTGATTAGCTTTAAAGTACATCTCTGTCCTAGATTGTCCAGGCAAGCAGTGAGTGTGCAGGACTGTCATAATGTGAGACTGAACTCCACAAATTCATGACTAGTGAAGCTACTTGCCTATTATTCTGTGCTGTATGTTTCCCTTAGGCTACTCTATGTTCATTCCACTGCACAGCAGCTCAATGCAGCCAGTGGGTGAACATAACTAGCTTTTAATTAAAACACAGAACAGAAATTAAAAGTGGATGGGATAAGACAGTGATCTGAAGAGAGAATGAAGCTGTCAGTTGGTCATGACAGCTCTCATTGAGCAGCACTGTGGCTCATAATGGAAGTAGAAGATCTATGTTATTTCGTTGCTCTAATTTGACCCTTCCGGCGATGGCTCAGGCAACAGTTCTGTAGCAGGAAATGGATGCCCATTCTGCCCACCGATTCGCCTACCACAGGCCTGGCATCTCCTCAAGCAGGGAAAAAAAGTTGGAGTTAATGATGATTTGGAGCTCGTTGTGTGCGGAACAAGCCAAGTCTACCCTGAAGCGCACAATGCTTCTATAGCACTGCACATTCCTCTGGTATTTCTCTTCCGTTCTGAACTTTCAGGACATCACTGTAAGGGGTTGATGTATAATCAAGTCATCTGGAATCAGGATCAGAGACGACTGGTGAGGCAAACTAGGGAGAAAAGGAAAGTCCTTAATTGTAGGTTGTAGTTCATTTTGCTATGCTGTATCTACGACAGCTTGTAGCTTTAATACATTTTGCACTTATATAATTATTTTCAACAAAGCCATTAGCTAATAAAATACAATGTTGATTTTGATGTCATGAATGTTCATGCAATGAATATATATTCTTTTTGTCTGGGTGTTATTCAAACTTTATCTAGATATTGCTGATGACTAGTCCATGGTGGCTGAAATACATGCACATGGCAAGGATATTTGCAAGTACAGCCATGTGCTTATGGCGGTGTGTATATTATACAAGCAGCTATCAAATTCTAGCTTTTATTATTGGAATGACAATATTGGCTTTATTAAGAGTTGTTATTCTATTTGAAGACATGCCCAAGCTTTTTGATTGATGATTAATTTGCCAAGGTTTTAGGATGGGCAGAAAGCGAATCGCTTCATTGGGCATACTGGTGTTCTTTAATGTGGTGTGATTAATTATCATGCACTAGTTGGCAACAGCAAGACCACTGTTTCAAACTACTCTTGTTTTGCAAACACACAAGTGATGGCATTAACCTTCCTAAAGTGTTGTGTTTGTCAAGGAACTCATTATGTAGTAAGCACCTATTCTTACACCGACCTTTTAAGCAAAGATTTTTGTTAATGCTGACTTTGTCACATACTAGTAACCTCTTAAAAACATTCATTGGTGTGTTGTAGCCAAAATGTGGAAAGTAATTGTGAATGAATCAATACTGTAAATAAGAGTATATAACATACACTGCCTTGTCAAAAGAAAGTTACTGTTTGATTTCAGAGTCGATCTAGAGTTGGTTAAATTGGTCAGGTTTAGGCTTGGCATAATGTGCCAATAAAATAATGAAAGTCAGCTGTGTACCTTATGTACTCAATAAGTCGGTTATAATATCAGTGGATATTTTCTTTCCTGATGGCACACGCATAGTCCAGAATGCCAAGGTTTATCAGGCTCAAATTGTGAAAGAGTGAATCACGGAGCATAAGGAATCATTTTCACATATGAATTGGCCACCTCAGAGTCCTGACCTTAACCCCACTGAAAGTCTTTTGGAAGTGCTGGAAAAGACTTTACAGAGTGGATTGAATCAGCATGTTCTGGGTCAAAAATCGCCAAAAACTCTTGACATTGCAAAACTTTAAAGAAATGCCACTGTGAATTAAAGCTAAGTGTCCAACAACTTTGTGTGCAAAATTTTTAGTGATATTATTCTTTTATTACTCCATGAACTGCTCTGACTTCAGTTAGGCTATTTTAATCTAGTTAAATTTTAGGTTATAGTTATCTCTTAGTCTAGCTCTGTGTTTGTCCTCCATTCTCCCCCTATTTTCCTCACTGAAGGCTAAAAACGCATGCAATAAAAATGGAATGTACTCAGCGACTGATGTTACCACAACTAGCAAGCTGATTTGGCCAGCACTCTTTTAAATCATTTACATTTTACAAACACTAATTACCCTAATAAAAACTAATATGTATCATATGTTCCCACTTAAACTCAAACATTTCTATCAGATTTATATCAGATGCATATCTCTTAGCAAAAACGTATAGTCTTTTCATGTAGTGTCAATTGAGAGTTAAACCCAATGGGTGGATATGTCTAAACTTAAAGCTGCTCTGAGGTCAGTCAAGATCCTGTCTTCCCTGTGGTTGTTTTGTTCTTGAAATAAAAATAAAAATAAAAAAAAACCTTCATTCGGTCAGCAAATTATTAGGATGTGAGGGTCTGTCTGTCTAAATGAAGGAGTTGGGGTGTCTGTGTCTGTCTGCCTAGATGAAGGAGGTGTGTCTTCTGTGTGTGTGTCTCTCACTTTCTGAATGAATGATGTGTGGCCTCTGTGTATTTCTGTTTGAATGAAGGAGGTGTGGGCTCTGTGTCTGTCAATCCCAGTGAAAATGAAGCAGTCTCTGTGCCAGTGTTGGATGAATGAATTACACTATATAGTGTGATTGCTAAATCATATTGGTTTAGGTTTTTGCTAAATTGAATATATTCTGACCAGGTTGGTGTAGGTGTGTGTATAACTTGTGTGCATGAACTGGCATCCCATCCAGGGTGTGTTCCTACCTTGTGCTCAGTGTTCCTCAGCTCTTGATTCATTATGGTTTAGATTTTGTTGAATACTTGTTTTTTTGTTTTTTTTTCCCAAGACAGATACGACAACTTAAAGCAGATCATAATATAATCAAGGTGGATCAAGAGTACGATTATATGGACCAGTAATATAAGACCAAATACCTTTTTATAGACTGATTTAAGTAAGGCCAGGCTGGCCTCGTAATGGAAACATTATAGAAATTGCTGGTCAGTGGTTATTATTCACGCTGGATTGATCACATATTGAGATGCACATTGCATGATCTTGAGAGGAGACATGCTGCTATAATGCTCCCTGTCTGTAGACAACCTTTCTGATTAGAATATTCATCATTTCATCATGTTATTTTATTATTCATAAGACCCAGATGCAAGTCAATTAAGTCCTGCTGATTATGACATCGATAATTGCACATTTATTGGATAATTTATGGAAATTTGAGTCTTAGGTGGGCCAGAGATTACAGCCATCATTCTCACTCATTTAATCCATTTAACCTGCGTTTATTCTACAAGGCTTTTTTGGGGTACTGCTAGTTCTCCCGAGACTTTTAAACAGGTCAGTCTGCTTAAGTGTTTTTGTACTTTGTCCTTGCTAAGCCTAATGGCTTAGTTTGAAGATATGTGGAAAACTCTAAGCTCCAAGAGCTTCCCTCCAGAGAACATTATAAGTTTCCAATTTTTTGTTTTTTTAAAGACAACCACATCCTTGCACTTTGGGTTTCCTTTGGGTAGAATCCCTAGAATTTCTTAAGTATTCATTACAACAAAAACAAAGCTCTCTCCTTGATTGGTAATAAAATACATTATATTGTTTCCCCAGCACCCCTTTTCAACATTGCTATGTTAAGATTAGATGCGTGTGTAAAGCTGATATATTGTAATGTATGCAATCTGCAAATGAGTCTTATTTAGTCAAGCTTGGGGACAGAAAGAAAGACTTGAAAGAGCACGACAGCCATACTCATTTGGAGCCCAGATACATTTCATCTTCTCATTTAAATAATTTGCTCTGAAGTGAACTTGATTCAATGTGAAAGTAATTACGGCCTATTATATTCAAACAAGATGTTGTAAACCTTTGGTCACGCTAATCAAATCTTCTTTTATTCCAAATTAAGATTCTACGTTTTCTCTCTATTCTGCTCCTTTTCATATTTGCTACTTATTATCTGTTTTTTCTTCTGAGGCCTTGATTATCCCTCATCTAAAAAATGGACAATAATTACTGCCCCACTGCGTACAAAAGGTCTGTTTCAGAGAGGGGAAAAATCATTTTCATTCACCCAACAACAAAGAGGGCAAATGAATCACACTTTCTATTTCCAGGCGTCTCGTTTTGTACATGAAATCTCTCAAATGGATTACAACCTTATTAGTCTCTCCGGGAATTATACATGCTATATTATCTTTCTTACACATGAATCACACATGCTATATTCCTGGTCCAACCCAGAAATTGTACAATAGGCATGTAAGCAAATGAACAGATAATGTGTTCTAAACAGGCATAAATACAGATACAAATGGGAGGTGTACTATTCGTTTTATTTTTTTTTTTTCGTTTTTTTTCCCCCACAAGGCTTGTCAGAAAAGTTAATACAGCGTCTGGTTGAGTCTAGACCGGAAGTGGGATCCCATGGGATGCATCAAAAAATTAGTATGAGTGGGAGGTTTTTACTTTTGTGTGCATGAACAGAAGGGTCGGATATGAAAGTGCAGAGTTGCACAATGCATCTTTAGTAACCAGGCGGTGGTTTAAATTAGGCTTTTAGTTTGCTTATAAATCAAAAAAATAGAACTAAATAAAAAGTGTTGCAGGCTTGTGCAAACAAAAATGATAACTCCGGAACACCTGTAACTAAGATCTCAAGTGATGGAGCTGAGGTTAAATAGCTGTCAGAGCCAGAATTCAAAGGACAGCACCACCATTTTTTTTTTTTTTACACCTTTTCCCCATGTCCACTTTATGTTTAAAACTAAATACAGCTCTGAATATTTGGAGCACTAAAATCATATGAATACAGATAGACATATTTTCTCTGTTTGCTTGAAAATGATCGTGATCAATTACTTCCTGTGCTTGTTCCTTTTCCTTTCTTTGCTATGCATCTTAACTCATACAGTTTATGTTTACACACACATCCTTTCCCCCAGGGGTGTATGTGTGTCTGTGTGAATCTGGAGCATGGAACACCTCCTCTAGATCACCAGTTTCACTATGAGATGGTTCCTAACTTGGCGCAACCAAAAGGTGTGAAAAAGATTTCCCGCTCTAGAAACGAGATTTCATTATCAGCATGACACACCCTTCTCGCCTTCCGGTGCAGGTACAAGTGAAACCATGGAAGAGGTGGAAAGATGGAAGGGAAAGGGGGGGGGGGTGTCTGGTCAATGATTGTTTTAATGCTTTAATAACAAAAAAGATGCCAGCAACTTATTGCCATCAGCTGGAGAAAAGCGTGAGGTTAACAACACCCTTTTTCAAAGAGATAGAGAGCGAGAGAGAGAGAGAGAGAGAGAGAGAGAGAGAGAGAGAGAGAGAGAGGCAGGCAAAAAGAGAGCATCTGTCTGTAACTGATAAGATTTACCTTTATCTGCATGCCATACCTAAGGCAACGCCACAGTTGCTTGATACGCTCTGCTTTAGTTCATTATGGCAGGTAAAACTCTCTCTGGTGTATGAAAGAGGGTGTTGTTTATGTCAGTTGGAGCTCTCTCACAGACTGAATTAGTCAGATAAATCAAAAAGAGAACAGAGAGAGGGACTGTCACAACGCCACCGGACCACAGGCGCACAAAGGATCACGCTGTTTGATCTACTTTTCATCAAGCTTCATGGGGATGTGCTGATATTTTCTGCGCCGCGTTCCAAATGGAGATTGTAGTTTGCCACTCAGCTTAATTATGTGGTGGAATTTAATATGATTATGCAGATGCATGAGATCCTAGCATTTACACACTCATAGATGCACTGCATTAAATCTCTTATTAGGCCTTGCGTTATTGATGTCCTACTAAATATCACGAGATGCATTGCTGAACAATCTGACCTGTTTTTCTATTGGGATCTAAAGTTAACCAATTAGCATCATATCCTGGTGTGTTTCCACTATATTGGAGGGGCGATATCCAATACCGAAAGTCCATATAGTTCAGCTCCAGGCACAATATGAGAATCTGATTTTGTAATATTACAGCCTACATTTTCTCATTTCGAGCTACCAGTGGATACACACAATCACTCTGGAACATGCAGACACTTCCATACAATGCCAACTGCTTTATTTATGGCTCTAAGTAGTTGACACGCAGCAATATGCCCTTTCCTGATTACAATAATAACTCAGTGCCGACTTTCCTATTTTGAGTCATATTGCAATCTCCCTATTATAGGGAGGACGGAGGGAATGGGGAGACGAATAGGATATCAAACAAGCAGAAACATGGAGTGTATTACCACTTGTCCTTCCTGTCTGAATACAAAGGCTCTGCCTCATGTGCTATCGCAAAGAAAACAGCGGTGCGGAGCATTTGTTTTCCATTCAGCTAGGAAGGCACTTTGTCTTGCCAATCGTTACCTGTCTGGGAATCAGTTCCTCCATTAAGGCCAGAGCTGCTGTCTGGGGCTAAATTGCAATTAGTGGCACGGCGAGTGAGTCTGGCACCGGTTAACTTGGGATATTGGAGTGCAAGGGCCCCGTAATCAGCCTTCGGTCATGTAGAACAATGCATAAAATTAAATTGACATTAATGAATAATTGTGTAATGGGAATGGAGGGGGCGAGCTAATTGCATGTTACGGCGAGTGTAATGCCCAGATAACCTTGTGTCTAATGCTAAGTCTGGAGCGGCCTCTCTTACTCGCCGGGAAGTCATTAGAGAGGAGGAGAGGAGATAATGCTGGAGTGTGGAAGGCCAACAATCGAGCCTGAGTATCTTTCTCTCTCTCTCTCTTTCTGTGTGTGTGTGTGTGTGTGTGTGTGTGTGTGTGTGTGTGTGGAGCAGGCTAAAATCATTTGTATACAGTGTGAGTAGAATTAAAGGTCAGTTTGCAGAGCTAAGCACTGGCGAGACAAGCAACAGCTGATTAAGAGAAGAACTTTAAGGAGAAAACAGGGAAAGAAAGCCATAAACAGCTATACTAACCCTGTCTGGGACTGAAACGTACTGAAAGGTCTTCTGAATATGCAATATACAAAATAAAGACCTGAATATGGAAAGGAAAATTATATCATAGTACTATTGACTGAATTATCTAATATGATTCAAATATGGTTAAAAAATTTGTTAATGAATTCATACAGCAGCTCAGACAGTAGTCCATCTGTAATTCAAAGGCCCAATGCTAGGTTTATATTAGTGCATCAGTTGTTCAAAAGCATTAGCGATTTAACCATAACGGCTAAGTTTTGTGTACTTGTATTGCAGGTACACTATATGATCTAAATCATCTTACACTTATAATAAATGAAAGTGAACTATTTTGCCTTACTCCTTACACATAAGGAATGTGACCTCCGCATTTAACCCATCCGTGCAGTGAAACACACACACACAAACACTAGGGGGCAGTGAACACACTTGCCCAGAGCAGGGGGCAGCCCCAAACCACAGCACCCGGAGCAGTTAGGGGAGTTAGGTGCCTTGCTCAAGGGCACCTCAGTCGTGTCTTGCCCTGGGTGGGGATCGAACCCGCAACCTTCCAGTCACGAGAGTGGGTCTCTAACCACTAGGCCACGGCTGCCCCTATGGATCCTATGTATAAAAGAGAACAGTATAATAATCATATGCAACTTCTTGTTAGATGTTTAACATTTATGGAAGAAGTCTCCAGTGTCACCACAACAGTCATGTCTGAACAAAAAGCTGCATTTTCTTTTTATCCTATATTAACTTTAAGACCGAGAGTAATGGACAGGCTGGTGAGAGAAACACCAGTATATAGCTGGTCTGGTATAACATAAGTGAGAAACAGGAAATAACTTGTCTTGTGGATGTTCAATAACTTTAAATATAGATAAACAGATCAAATAATTCGTTAACAACTTAAACTCTGCAATCATTCCCAGCTTGCTGTTCTATAAATGGACTAAAACCCTTCAGGACATGTAGTTAAAGGAAAATAATGCATTTTTGGTGATAGTTGTAACCCTGCTTTGTATTGAGCCATATCACACTATCCCAGCAGGGATTATTTTTCTATAATAGTATAGCCCTGTCCATGGTTTATTCATGTCATATTATGAACTGATATGAAGAATAAATTAAAATAATAAAATACCTCCTGTAGTAGTCAGTGTATGTAATGTACAATATGGTAATAAAGACATGGTTTCTGCGCTACAATAACCAGACATGCTGTCTATTTCAGGTCTATTGTAATTATGCATATACACAAGTGTGCCATATAGTGAAAAGTTACATAGTAACAGTAAACAAATTAAACATCTCAAGCACAAACAGACTCAAGTACACCACTCTTCTCAAAGCCAATCCGAATAAAGTAATTGAACTCAAGAGCAATCCTCGTAAAGTAGACCGGCTCCTAAATTAGAGCTCCAGGTTATTATTTGGCCCTGTGAATATTTTAGTTCAATTACTTCCTCTGCCAAATCTTGCACCAGCCATTTTTATTATGATCACCCATCGAGATACACAGCTTGTGGTTGTTGTTTGTCATCTTCTCTCACTCTGTTACTTTAGGAATACAATAAGCTTATAGTCTAGCATATGATTTTTCAGCCTTATAATAATATGAGCCTTCTATTAAATTAACCACTAAATGAAATAACTGCCTAATATTGCAAAAGTATGCAGACACACATCATGTAACTCCATGGTGATAACTCTGTGGTTGATATTTATGTCTAGGAGTAACAGGGTATAATGGTTAATGTAGCCATTGGTACCTAGCGGTTGTGTGATAGTTCAGCATCACAGACGGTATGGCTTGCTAGCTAACAATTGCGTAATTGTGGCAAATTAACTTGATCACCAATAACTTCCCTATGAAAACTAGCTAGCAGTTTAGGTAACATTTGCGAATGAATACGGCTTTGGATATTCACATAGCATTACATAAATGAATTATATTTCTAATACATGTAATTAACATGGTTCATAGAAGTGCTTAAAATCTTATTGTAAAGTGTTCTTTGTTTCTTTGTCCGCGTTTTATTTTGCTATGTTAAATATTGAATGAGGGTGGCATGGTTGGTAGCACCAAAAGGGCGTGGGTTTGATTCCCCCAGCCAGGCTGCCAGTATCCTGGGGGCAACCGTGGCCTAGTGGTTAGGGAACCACTCTCGTAACCGGAAGGTACCAGGTTCGATCCCCGAACAGGGCAAAGCACGACTGAGACACTGCCCTTGAGTAAGGCACCTAACTTCTTCCCTGACTGCTTCCCAGGTGCTGTGGTTTGGGGCTGCCCCCTGCTCTGGGGAAGTGTGTGTGTGGCGTTTGTGCAAGCAAATAGTTCACTTTCATTTCTCTGTGTAGTTTGTATGTTCTCCCTGGGTGCATTTTCTCTGTGATTTCTGGTTTTCTCCCACGCTTCAAAGATGTGTAGTCAGGTTAATTGGAGACAATAAATTGCCACTAGATATGAATGTGTCTGCCTGTGCAATAAACTAGCAACCTGTCCAGGGTGTTTCCACCCAATGACCACTGAGATAGACTCCAGCACAGCCTTGCGACCTAGTAATAGGATAATCAGCTTAGAAAGTGAGTGAGAAATATTGAATGGTAAAGAAAGTAACAACATAGAAACATGATACTGCTCAAACACCAGCTGAACTCACTGATGAGAATTGTCGAGGTGTGGAATAATATTCTCAAAAGCATGTTGCTGATGATCCCCAGCATAATACGCCACTTAAGCAGAACTAAACAGTTAACTAGAACTGCTGTCAGTGGTGAGAATCAGGATTGTTCAACTCCATGTACAAACCTAATGAATGAAGTAAATACAACAGCACATGTTGTTGACTGAGGTTCCATTCACTTGTAAATGCACAGTTTTGATATAAGTAGCATGGAGCCTTTTTGTGACACTTATGTATGTTAGCTTTTCCCATGTATAGACCCACTTTACACTGTAGGGTGAGAAATTGTGGACTGTAGATATTTGAAGGTCACCAATTATTCATATTCTTTACCGCAGGGTATGTGTCCACAATACCACCATTAATTTAATTACAATAAAGCTGGATCTCGGTTCGCTAGTGCTTCAAGTTATGGATAAATCAGTGGCCTGGTACAGTTGTAGGTTTACTAAGCGGAACAAAGAGAAAGGGTATTTCTTTATTGATGCTTGTACAGTATAGTGTACTGTGTACTTGTGTACATGCACAGTTGACAGAGAGACTTTTTCAGATTTTGGAGCATACTTAAAATACTTTAAGTAGCCATCACCTCACTGTTAAATAGCAAAACAGATACAGACACTAACCAGGCCTGAATGTCTATGTAAGGACCTAATTTCTTAACTCCACATTGTCCAAAACCTTGACTAGTTTTCCTCCAGGAAGAAAATAAGTGCTATATTACAACCTTTGATAGAAGAGGATAATACTGATCTGTTCACCCTTAGTCTATTACTAAGTGGCACAGCGGCACAGTGGGTAGCGCTGTAGCCTCAAAGCAAGACGGGTCTGGGTTGATTCCCCAGGTGGATGGACAGGCTCCTTTCTGTGTATAGTTTGTACGTTCTTCCTGTGTCTATATGGATTTTCTGTGGGAGCTCTGCTTTGCAGTCAGGTGAATTGGATACACTAACCTGTCCAGTGAGCAATAGGATAGACTCCACTGCCCTGTGACCCAATAGTAGTATAAGTGGTTTAGATAATAAGTGGGTGAGAGTTGTCTATTACTACACTGTATTACATGAATACATTAAATACTATTTTCATTAGTCATTTAGGACAATAAAACACTGGGACTGGGTAGCACAGTGGAGTTTTTAGTTGCCTGTCTGGCTATCTATTAAATTTATGATTTGCCCATCCACGTGTTAATGAAAATTCACTTTTAAAGCAAATAAACAAACAAAAAATCCCTCCAAAACTTATAGGAAAAGGGTTACCCTGACTATTTTTTTTTTTGGTTTGACCCTTCAGTAGATTATTTTATGCAAAGCACTAAAGAAACAGGAGATTTACTTTTACAAAATGTACATACGTATTACTTTAGAAAGTTAGAAACATTAAGCATTAAAACAACCCTTAAAGGGCCCATTTTTAAATAGTATAATTGACTAGATTCACACTGAGTCACTGAGCATTTATGACTCATTGGAAGAAATTAAAGAGTCATTTTTTTTATTTTTTTTTATCTATGAGCTACTTTGTAACATTGCTCATTTCTGGCAAAAAGTGCAAGATGCCACTACATAAACTCTACGTCCACCTGCAAATATACACACATAAAGACAGAAGTCGATTTTCTGCCTCCTGAAAAGCTGTCTCTTTAAACAGTGCGTTTTGATTTATCCTCATTCATTAGCATCCTCCTGTTACTGCTGAACAAAGAACTTGACGACCATCAGGAATGCAGTTCTGTCGAACTTGCACACAGCTCGAGGTCAGTGTGGCCATTACAGAGGGCTGGTAACCCAGCCAATTACTGACCCGCTGACAGGACTGGGTTTCGTTTGAGAGACGTACTCACATACATTAACCAGAATGAATTAGTTGCTCATTAGAGCTGGACATAAGTGAAATTCTAGGACCAGCCCTGAAATAATCACGCAGACAGATAAATCATGCCAGGGCCTTTCTTGCACCTGCTCTGACTTTGAAGCCATGGTTACCTTTTATTTTATTATGAGTAAATTAAGGCTCAAATCAGCAGCAACCACCTCACCTTTTCTCTGATTTTTCTTTATTTTATAAAGTTAAACCTGATGCATTGTAGAACAAAATATGCCACAAAATAGTAAAGTGATGATATTTAAATGGCAGTAAAGCTTAAATAAGCAATGATTACTTCAACTATACATTTAGGCAATGAATGTGTGTTCTAATATAAGCTAAGCTAATAATAATAATAATAATAACAATAATAATAATAATAATAATAATAATAATAATAAGGTAGTTTACAACCATGAGAGATGGACTCTACAATGAATATATAGAGTGTACAATATAGCTTAAAACATACATTATCAATAATGCTTTATACTCTAAATGCTCAATATTGTCTGGTCCATCTACAAAGCAAGAGGGAATTGGCCAAACACACCTCCTTTATTTTACCTATGTATTTGAACATAATCCCTATATAATATATTGTACAGCACATAACATTACACATAATTTAATATAATAACAACACTTGTAATTCAGTCAAAGCACAAGTATATTTTATTTATAATTCACATTTATTGAAATGTGGAAGTATTTATCCTGTTTCATGATATAAGGGATAGAAAATGCATGATTATTTGTGGCGTCATCCTATACCAGTGTATATGACAGAACGCAGACCAGCATATAGTCGCTTCTCAGTGCCAACCTTCGACAATCTAAAAAAAGACAGAAGTGATTTTATTACTCCTGGACCTGTGCCTTGCATATGTTATAGGCTTGGTAACCTATTGTGTAAGTCACATGGGACAGGAGAGGCTTAATTCAGTTCCGATGACCTGGTTTACGTTGTTAAGCTTCATCTGTTTGGTCTTTTCGGTGTATATGACTGGATGAAAATGGTGTACTGCTCTGAGAGTGTGGATTACAGAAGGAGAGGATGGTGGGAGAAGAAGGTGGAGGTAAAGATTTTATAGGACTTTTAACACAAGGCCATTACAGTAGATGATACAGATGCTCAGATAATGTTAGGATTTATGTAAGCTTGATAGATGTAAACTTCGAATGGAGGAACAAACTGACATACAACAACAAAAGAATGATGGGAGCAACATGATGGGACTCTAAATGCCAATCAGAATCCCCTCCGCCTATTCAAAGTGCTTGCCCAGTCGAATGTCTTTATGATATTCCTTCAGAGTTATTGGTCAGCTCCATCAAACGGTCATGCAGCAGTGTGGCGATCGACTGCCTGCTGAGTCCCTCATTCCCTCACAGCAGGAAAGTGTAGAGCCATTTGTGTTATCCAAGTGCCTCTCTATATTTCCCTCTCTCATCCTCTTCTCTTCTGTGACACTTGGCTGGATGCTGAGAATGCCACCCTGACCTATTAGAGAGCCACTTGAAATGAGAAATTGATCCATGATTGAATCTTTTATGTTGACCATCTGCTTATAAAAACAGGTTTTTAACAGACTTTTTCTAGCGTTTTATGGTGTTATGCTAACATCAGAAACCTCTAAAGTCTGATTTACCCACTTATTACACATTTGTTTACACCCATTTTTGTCTTTTGTCTGAAATCTTTTGTAAAAAGAGAGAAAATTAGCGTAATCAGTTTAATCTTGTGCATTTGTGTATCTTCACTGCTACCATTCTTGTACGTGGTATATACCAGCTCGGTTTGCTATTCTGACTTCAGCTCAGCTTACAGGTATGGTGAAACTACTCTGAGGGGACACATGGTTTTAGGGTGGACTGATTTACCTATCATATTGAAGCTCCGTTATTGACCGAGATGAGGACAGACACCTTAATAACAATAATGTGGTACAGTGGTAACATCATTGGGTTCCCATGTGAGAGACCTGGGTTTGATTCCCAGTCTGGGCAGCCAGTCTGCTACAGCAAAAAGGGTCCTTGGGCAAGACCCCTAACACTACATTGACCCACCTGTAATACCAGTAACCTTGTAAGTTGCTCTGGATAAGAGTGTCTGCCAAATGCCATAAATGTATAATATACATGCATACATACATGGACCAATCCAGGAAGTAACTATAGTATACTGCAATAATAAGGTAGACATGTCTTCTTGCATTTATATATTAAATACATTTTTGTTGCATACGTATATACCTACAACATAAGTGGACAAACAATAAATCCATTAGCTATGCAATGTGTGTAGTGCAGCAGGCTATGCTGTTCACAAGCATATGCTGTCATCTCACCAGTCAGGAGTAGGTTTTATTGTTTATTGTGCAATTACAAATAAAAACCTTATAGCGTCAACATTAATTCTGCTCGTCCTGGACATCTAGGAGATTGATTTGTCCACCTCTGTATATACACATGCATGCGTTGTCATAACTGTTAGGTGCTGGTTGTTTTCCAGATGGTGTTTGCAAAATATCGAATCATCTTTTGCCCTAAAAAAAAAAATGTAATGGCGGCATTTTTGTAGGCATAACAAAATATTCCCTCATATCGCACAGGACCCATCATTTAATGACATACAAAATGAGAAACCAAATTAGGCCTCTTGGTTGGAAGTCGTTTAAGCTCTGCAGATGTGCACGTAAAAGAGCCGAGGAAGAAAAGCGCCAAAGCCGAGCCCCAAGGTGTTCATAAGCTCAGCTAGAAAACTTTGCAGACTCGCTACGCATATTGACGCTCCAGGGTGTGTGGGCTTACCTGTCTAAAAGGAAGCATTAGTGAATAATTCGGTCGCATTTTTCATTTCGCACGCGGCGCTGAACAAACAGGAATCTGTGATTAACAGTTTTAATTAGGATCCTAACGTGACAAACTCCGACTGCCTTGCGACACTCTGCAGACGAATAAATCATGATGCAGAGTTTGTTGAGTTGCCAGCTAAGATCCTGGGCCTGTGGCAGGGTTGGGAGAGTATATCACACCTACACCTCTCTCCTTTTTCACATTCTCTTGCTTCATTTATTCTACTTATCCCTTTCCCTTTCATGTAGTACACTGTCTTTTTTTATTATTAATTTATTCAATTACTCTGGAACTGTCTGTCTCTCTTACCCAATCTGCCCCCCCCCCCTTCTTCCATCCTGCTGCTCCTCCTGCATATGTTGAGACATATGGCCTGTTGTTTTGGTTCTGCATGTTCTCTTTCCTGTGCTTGGCATTTGCTTCGTGCCAAGCCTGCAGTCAGTCCTGCTTGCAGGGTGCTAACATTATGAATCTCTCTTTAACCCCAGATATAAAATGTTGTGTATACATTTTTGCCTCCTTGAGCTTTTCACCCTTTTATCGTTTTAATGTCTGACCTAATTGGATGTCTTTGTTTGCCGTTAGTCTTACATGATATGTCTAACGTCCGCGGGTGCAAACGATTTCATTGTGACCAAAAAAAGCAGAAATGTAATGGCTGTATACGAATTCACCCCTCTGGGGCAATACTTGGTATAATCTTTTGGAATATCTCAATTAGCTTTGCACATCTGGATCCTGATATGTGTTTATTCTCTGCATAATTACTCAAGCTGTGTCAGATGGAAACCTACTTTCAAGTCAGTTTGACTGGGTCACTCAAACATCTCCAGATTGTTGGTCATGACCCACTTCAGTGTGATTTTGGAAGTAGGCATAGGGTCATTTTTTTTTTTTCTGTGGGAACATGAACCTCCACTGCAGCCTCAAGTTTCTTGCAGACTAGAATTGGTTTTCTTTTAGTATTGCCTTAACTTTAGCTGCATCCATCTTGCATATCTGCAGATCTGAATCTCTCAGCCTCTGTTGATGAAAAGTAGCCATATAGCATGATGCTACCACCACCATGTTGGTGTGTGTGTGTGTGTGGGGGGGGGGGGGGGGGTTTGCTGAGTCTCCAATGGGATTTCATATGGCCCTTTCCTTCTCACCACTTCTTCTCCTTTATGAAGCCCCACTATGGTTGGCCTCCTTTATGCAGAGTCATATTTTTGCCAAATTCTTTCCAGCTTTATATTATGCTTTTGATGGTGCTATGTGGGATGTTTAAAGGTTGTGGTATTTTTCTTTTGTTGTAACCAAACCAAAAAAAAAAATTAAGGAACAGGTATGGTTTAGTGAGATCACATGACACATTACTTGTATACAGGTGAAACACATTTAAGTATCAGCATCATAATAGACTTCTGGGTATTAAACAATAAATGTCTATTTTTATGCGATCACAAGGTTTGTTTTGTATTTATAAATAATTTTGCAGACTATATCGATTTCCCACATAATTCCTAAAGATATCAATTTTCAATTTTAGACTACAAAATGTGGAAAAGTTAAAGGAGTGTGAAGACTTCTGAAAGCCTCTGTAAGTGAGAAGGGTTTTCAAATATCTGAGCTGGATTTGGTTGTCAGGCCTCCTTTGATCTGACAAAAACATCAGGAAAAGTGTGTGCCAAAGAATGAATTTAGAACCTGAGCCAACAGAGCCAGCATTCTCCATCTACTCTGTTATAGCCATGGGGTTTAAAGAGGAAAATCAGAGAATCACACTCATGGCCACGGCAATGTGTTGGGGAAATTCTAGCAGGAGGTAGACTACAGAAGATGGACTGGCGAGAAGTGCGCTATGGTTAGTGACTGAGTGTTGAAGGAACTCAGACGGCGCTATTGTGCGGTCAGAGTTTGGGCTGGTATTTCTGAGCCTTTTAGGAGCGTTTTCTCCTCCTACAGGGCATTATGCGACCTCTGAAGTGGTCAGGGTGGTTTCTCCCCACAGAGAAATGGAAAGAAAAGGGAATTTATCTGGAATGCCTTCTTTTTTTTCTCCTTCTCTGTCTTTCAATAACACTTCAGTGACTTGCTGGGCTGACAAATATATATATATATATATATATATATATATATATATATATATGCTGTCATGATGTTCAACTAAATAAGTTTGACATTTTGAATGGCTTGGAGAGGGTAAATAAGGCGCAGCCATCAGGACGATGTCTCTGTTTGATGTTCAGGTGTTTTCAGCCCCTGGCTTATTGTTGATTAATTCCAGCAAAAGCAGGTCTAATGAAAAGTTGTTTTAATAGTTGCTGTCAACTTTGCTTTCACTTGTCATGATAACTCAGTGATTGTAAAAAAAAAAAAAAAAAAAAAAAAAAGCCTTCACAAAGTAGAGAAAAAAGACTTCCACCCATTCCACCACACCCAAACATACCTCCTCACTGTAATCTATCTCCACCTTCAGAAACAGACAGGAATACATGACGCTAAAAGCAAATCTGTCTTAACTTTGCTAAGACGACTATAGCTACTAGAGATGTGCTCACCTTTGTCCATTAACCTTCACTTAGGCTCACAACACCTATTCATCGACTGGAGAGGAGTGAATACACTTGTAGATTGGGCCCGTATCAACTGGCTGATGTTTACCTTGATGGAACTCAATTTTGAGGTTCTGATTTTCAACACATGAATAGTGCTTTTGAATGCCAGTAGGTGTTGCTTTTGGAATGCTTCAAGGTTTTATGGGAATAAAAGAGACAGAAAGGTCTTTTAGTAGAATTTCTGGATCACTTTTTTTTTGTAAAACTAGAATTAAGCAAATTACCTTGTCATCCTGTCCAGGACTTTGATAGCACCATAATATTTTCCAGGGGTAACAAAAAGATGCAACAGAAACATGGATCTTTGAAAGTGGATAGTTCATTGCTTGTCTGCGCTGAGGCATTTTCCGTTAGAGAATGTTAAAAGACATTGTGCACGGCCTTTTAATGAAACCCTCCACTCAGGCATAATGGCCTATTTATACAAACCAGATCTCAAGGATTTTTCTCTACCACTTCAATGCAGGATGTTTGCAGTGCTTCAGGACCTGATATACATACTGTCTCTGAGCCCCCATCATAATAGCCTTTTTTTTTATCTGATGTTTTGCTTTTTTGCCATATTTCAAACTTGCATTGTGGCCTTAATAGAAAATTAGAAAAACAGCAGATGAAACTAGAGAGGTGCATTTCCTGCAGAAAATGCGAGTGTGATTGCAGCTCTGCAGTGGTAGAGTCTGCTGAGCGTAAATAAAATTATTAACAATTAGTTTGAGGGGGTGCAAATACTTTTGTTCTGACAGGTGACTGTATGGCTGTGTGTGTTTGTTAAAGGGATGGACATGGTTAAAGTTGGAACAGTCCATAACTCACATGAATGTGTCTTTCCAATAGACATTTTGTGATTCCCCATAGAAATGAATGGGAAAAACAGAGGGATAACAACGGGCATGGCCGGTGAATGAGTGTGGGTATCCAGAAGCTGTATACAAGCGATGAGGTCAACAACAGGCTCTAATTTTTTAAGTTGGAATGGTGTTGATATCTCGAAAATTGCGGGAGTTGAAATCCAGACAAGCAAATCCCGACATAATAAGAAAAAAAAGAATAATAATATTACTGTCGGATAACAATAGGCAATCACACTAAAAAAATAATAATTTGTAGAGTTAAAACAAATTTCACATTCACTCACAGTGGCACTGCAGAACTTCACTCCTACTGAGAATATAGTCATGGAATGTTCTCCTTAATTGCACCACTAAGTCTTTAGACTCTAAATAGGTGGTCTAACCTCAGGTCAGTTTCAACTATCCTTCACAATGAGGCTTTAAAGCTGCAAAAAGAGTCGTATTAGCAATTGTATAAGGCTGCAATCAGGATGGAGGGAGTGATTGAAGAACAATATGTAATCAGTTCACAGTGGATTCTTGGGAACCTGAGTGGTGAGCTTCTCTTCTACTCTTATGATCAGTGAGAAAATGAGTTTGTTAAGCTTGTGATTGTGCTACTGTTTAGAGGTGGACGGATAGCCACTCAGTGCGAGGGCCTGCTCTCGACTTCATGGAGATTACTCAACATCTCTGAGGCTTTCTCCTTTTTGATCTGTTGGCTTGTGCTGTTCCTATCCTGTCCTGAGAGACTTGATTGAAAGAGAGAGAGAGCAGGATATTAGTGTAGGTGAACAAGCCACTTTGGACGGGAGGACCACGTGGAAGGGCAGAGGGACACTTTGGGAGGCGATAATGCATTCTTGGGCTAAAACAGGGTGAAGCCATTAACCAAATTCCATCAAAAGATGGAAATCAATTTGTTGAGTGGTGCTGTGGGATGGGATAATGTTTAAGTATGCGGTAATGGACAGCTGACACAATAGCGCAGTTTCCCAGAACATATGAGATGTTAAGAGGTGCTTAAGTAAATGACTTATTTTGGAATCTTTTGTAATTTTGTTATCTTGTGGAATAATAAATGTCCAAGATGCATGATATGATAAAACTTTAACTATCACTAAATGCATGTTATCAATTTTGTGTAAACGTTTTTACAACGTTATATAAATATATATATATATATATATATATATATATATATATTAGGGCTGTCGAAGTTAACGCAATAATAAAAACGCATTAACGTGATCTCAAATTATCGCGATTAAGAAAATAGTGCCGTTAACGCAAATTCCAATTTGGCCCTGCGATTCACACGTAGTTCATGTTCAGGCTTGTCACGCGCTGCTTCGGTAAGAGTTAAGGCTGCGTCTGAAATGGAATACTTGGGACATCCGGCACTATGGGACATATTGGCACTACATTGTGTCGCATAATAACTAGTATGGGAGTATAGCATTTCCGTCGCAGCCTAAGTTTGAGTGATGGTGAAAGATCTGTTAAACAGGAAGCTTCATTTCATTTGTGTTTTGTATGTTGAGTACTGCCTAGCTTGTAAGTAATTACACCCTTACCATTTTCTCTTGTCCCAGCAGTTTTTAACAAGTACTTTTAGCGTAACATGTGTTCACCATTTTAATTGTAACATTTCACTTTAAAGCCTTATTCATTTACATAGATAAAAAAATGTGATTAATCGCGATTAACTATATGAAATTCTGAGATGAATCGCAATTGTATTTTTTATGTACTTATGCTATAACAATGTTTCACCAATCACATTCTTGTAGTAACGCCATGCAAAGTAATCTACAGTAATATCATGCAAACGGCCTTCACGCATCAGTACATTCAGTAAGGCTCTTTACACGCATCTACACAGCTTGGAAACAATCCTTGCAGAAATTTTAGCTTTGATTTCTTTTTGATTTCTCTCAACTTCTCTAAACCCGCCATGACTCTTCCATGAAACAGGAAAAAAAAAACAAGCTCCTTCCATTTGGCTTATTTTGACAAAATGAATCACATGCTTTAAAGTGAGCAATAATTTTCCTGATTAAAACGCATGCAAGTCAAGTGGAAGAGTCACTAATGGCCAACAACCTGGATTAAATTAAACACAGGAATAGAGGATTTAAATTTGTATGATATGCATCATAAGTATTTTAATTATAGAGCTTGGTCTTTTCCACCATTATTAATTGTCCAAAGCATAATGATTTATCATGGTCTTATGGTCCTGGAAAATGATTATTAATTTTCTGGATGAATTTACCTGTGGGTGTGTACAAGACTCTGCTTGGCAGGGAAGAGAAAGAGAGAGAGAGAGAGAGAGAGAGAGAGAGAGAGAGAGAGAGGGAGGCAGAGGCTGAATCACAAGATATCCCTAGGGACACAACTCATTTTTACTTTAATCAACTCACACTTAAAAGAGCTGATTATAGATGCTGAAGCTCTTTAGGGAAATTTAGTGAAATAAAAATAATGTAGCCCTTAACATTACTTGCTTTGTTATTTATTCATGTGATTGCTCAACTGTGTTGTTTGTGGAAAAATACATTTTGTGTAAAGAAATAACTACTGTTCACACTGTCGTTAATTTGCATAGACTTCACTTAAGAAGACTTGTTAGTGTAGCTATTAATTTTACTGTATATTCAGTACATGGAACTCTGCAGTAATACACAAGGGGACCGTCTGGTGTTGTGCTATTAATAATTACTTGTTTATATGCTTGTATAAGTGATAGGAAACTAAGCTGTTGCAGTTTTTTCTGTCATTATAAGGTACTCTATAAAATCCACTAGAGGTTGGAGGCTATGATGCAATTCTGCTAATTAGCTTTTTGATAGCTCTAATGCTATAGCAATACTAATTATCAACATTAAAAGAGACATTCGATCAGATTTATCTATACAACACACATACCTGTTCTTCTAAAACTTTCATGTCCAAAAAAGTTTAATCATGTATACACTTTATTTTAATGGTATTGGGGGGTGGCACGGTGCATTGTTGCCTTACAAGAATAAGGTGCTGGGTTTGATTCCCTGTGTAGAGGGACAGGGTCATTCATGTTCGTGGTTGGTGTGGTACAGTGGTAACATCCTTGGGTTCCCATGTGAGAGACCTGGGTTCGATTCCTGATCTGGGCAGCCAGTCTGTGCTACACCAATAAGGGTCCTTGGGCAAGACCCCTAACTCTACATTGACCTACCTGTAATACCAGTAACCTTGTAAGTCGCTCTGGATAAGAGCGCCTGCCAAATGCCGTAAATGTAAAAAAAAATGTTCTTGTGTCTGGGTGGGATTTCCGCTTTCTTCATATAGTTCAAAAACATGCAGTCAGGTAAATTGGAGATACTAAATTCCTCTAGGTTTTAGTATGTGTCTGTGTGTCTGCCCTGTGACAAACCGGTGATCTTTCCAGGGGGTTTCCCTGCCTTCCACACCCCTCATGACCCAGTAGTAGGATAAGCAGCTTAGAGAAGGCATGGATATTAGGCTAGTAATGTATAGTAATGGTTTATTGTAAATGTGGCATCATGTTGTATTTGGAATATATTTGGTACTCATGTCTAGTCATGAAATGAAATTGTAAGTGATCAGCAAAGACAAATTTAAAACATAGGAAGCAAACATAATTCTAATTCTCAAGGAAACATAATTCTCATCAGAATACATGGGGTAAAGCTGGTTTTAAACAGCATGATGCAGTGATGAAAACTTTGCAGTACATCAGCAGCCCATCAGTTATATATCAGGCATCAACATGAAATACAATGTACATAATTGATTTTTTTTAACTTTATGATTTAACTCTAGATAAATTAAAAATGAGGAGGTTTGTACTTTACCAACTTTACAGTTTATTTAAATACTGTCTGTTCTGCTGTTGGTGGTCTTGTGACAAATTTAACAGCATTTTAGTAACAAATCATAGATCATGAAATATACCTAACCTAGGTATTAATTTTACTGCTGTTTTATTTTTCAGTGCAGTTTTTTGAGGTGTTTTACAGAAAAGTTCCACAATATTTTTTTGTTTTTATTCTCGCAGCACTGTTCACTTTGAGAGGTTTTTTTTATAATTTATGGCAAAAATTGCAACGACTTAAGGATGTAGGTGTGGAGGTATAGTTGTAACTTTTAAGTGTCATTTGGTGCACCCACTTGGTTAGTAAACTTGAATGTGACTAATTGGGTTCAAACTCCGCTATGGTGGAATTTTCAGTTGGTGCAACTGTTGGTGGGGTAAATGGTAATTCGTCAGCCTTAGCACTCGTTATCTAATCAGGTGTAAATGACATGCATTATCACGAGTGAGATCCTGGTTAACATGAGAAATTACAGCATGAAGGTTTCTGCAAAGAACAGTCAGGAAAATAGACTGAGTATAACAGTTTGTGTGTGGGCAGCTGGTGCACTGACCAAAGGCAACCTACGCCTACAACACTCACACACACTCACTCCTTGCCTCTCATCTCACTGTTAGCAGCCTGTTATTTTTTACCACAGCTGAAGGTTGTGTAACAGCTCTGCACTCTTGATAAGCTCAGCGGGTGCCAAACATCCCTCATTGACATGTATTAATTAATTTTGCGTCTGATGGATCTGTCCTGTGCCATTTGTTGCGAGGGCATTCCTTTTTAATTAAAAAAGCCCCACGCTTACATCTGTGACTGATATGAGTTTCACATCGACCTTGAGCGAGAGCATCGTCCTCCCGTTCAGTACTTTTTTTTTTTTTTTTTTAACTTATGGAGGTTTAGTGTTAGGGTCAGTTGATTATCTCCAACCAATTTCTGTTTAGTGTCTACTTACAACTATGCTCTTTGCTTTTGCACTCAGCCACTAAGTGCTAATAATACTTAGAGGGTATAATTACCATCTGAAACCCAGCACTCCTAGCATTTCCTTTTGTAAATGTGACGTGCTCAAACAATCCACCTATTGATCACTTCTCCTGCTTCCCAGGCTTAACATAACCGTTTCTATTTTATTGCTGTATTAATGATCAGGCAGTCAGGAGAGACTTTTCGAGGCGCCTGGCCTCTTTGTGATTGATCATGAGAGATATTGCCATGCCCAGGACAAAGGGTCTCCCAGCTTTCATTATCTGAATTGAGTAACTTATCCGATTACGGAGGTTCACTCGATTGCTGAGCACTATCTGTCGTTAATTTAAAAGGCAAGGGGAACAGAAGAGGGGTTTGCAATACGCCTTTCGCCTCCTGTCTCTGCTGCAGGCTGACATTTGGTGGATATGTGCTGAGCAGATTTGTTTGGGGTGGCACTGTTGACCCGGATTGGGTTCGATGTGTGTTGAAAATGAAAGTGAGAGAATGAGAGTCCCTGAAGCAGCACATGCATGAAGCTGGAGGCAGATGAATAGATGGACTTGGTGTAGCCAATGAAGACAGGTGGCAATAATCCTGCTAAGAGGCAGATGTGAAAGCGCTCATACAAAACCAATTTCGGGCACACCCCCATTTGTCAAAAGCTCATCAGAGTGAGGGACGAGAGCACCGAGGCCACACAGCCACTGGATTGCTTTGTTCCTGATTGCCTTGTCAGGATGCGCTTATCCACCTGGGATTGACACAACACACACAATCACACACCAAGCTGAAGTATTATAACATGACCGCTATTGCTATACTGGCATCTACCTCCCAAACTCTGTACTCCCCTCTCTAGCCTGCAGCTTACTCTTAAAGAGAAGCCAACACAAAGCTTTATCAACCTCCATTATCAGGGAAATAAAATTGCCACCTGCTCGAATTCAACTTCCACGAATACGTAGTACTAAAAGGGTAGTGCCGTTCTTGAAATAACTTCAGGAAGCAAAAGCACACGGCGTCCACTTGTGCGGCTCATGCTAAAGTGCCTCCACTTATCTCCTCCAGACCTCTCGTTGTGTTTACCTCCTTCTCCCCTACTGTGACAGACCTAGAGTAAAGAGGATGGAGCAATGGATGAACAGAATGAGGGAAGGAGGCCTTAATGAAAGAGTAGATTTCAGTCAGCCTGCTGGTTCTCATCCATCAGCCAGCGCACTTTGGAAGCGTAATCCGAGGGAGGGGGCGAAAGGCATCAGGCTTTTAATCTCTATTAGTTAATGGACTCTCCTCTCGGGCAACGGGAACTTTAGCCTGTCCGTCTGCAAACACAGCGCAACACAAAAAGCTGAGCTCGTGTGTCTCATTCTGACCAAACACTCCAAATAGCACCAATGCTCAGGCTAAATAAATGCTCACAGATTAGTCATTCGGCTGTAAAAAAAAAAAAAAAAAAAAGTAGGTTTTTTTACATACATTCAACTCTTTCATGATATATTTAACTAAGTTAGCTTTTATGTGCAATTCCTGGGATATTTATTTTTTCCAAAGCGAGCAGGTCTGTGTATGAGGAGTGGCATACATAGCAAGGCGTGCCCTGTAAAATAAATTTTACTGCTGTTTTATTTTTGAGTGCAGTTTTTAGATGTGTTTTACAGAAAAGTTCCACACTATGTAGTAGAGTATTTCTTGAAGGGCTTGGGTGTTAATGAAATGCTACAAACACCCCCTCAGTCCTGGGAGACTTTGGAGATGCACAGAGCCACATCTATCCGATTCAATTATAAATTAACTTGACTAACGAACCGTGGCTCATTATGGAAGGCAATTGCTCAGAACTGTCTTTCGACCAAAATGAAAAAAAAAAGGAAAGAAAGCCATGGAAAATAAAAACACATCAGTGGCTGGATGACATGACTGAGAGGATCTGGAGGAAATGGAGTAATGGGAGAAGCGCTAAACCCCAATCCCTCAAACTCCCAGAATAGTATCTTTACAAGCTGTATGTTTCATCCATTTATTCATCTTCAGTAATGGTTGGGGTGGGCCCGGATCCCATCATGAAAACGGTGGGTGTGAGGAAGAAAACACAAATTCTTTCCTATGGGCCAATTTGCCAAGGCCCCCTACCAGCATGTTTCTCCAAAATGGGATTCAACCAGTGAAGTTGGGATCAAATCAGGAAACCTGGTGCTGTGCTATGAGGCAACAATGACCTTGTCACCCTGACTATATATTAAAATACTTTATCACAGAAGAAATGTATTTAATTATCATGTACCACGTCTTTGTTCAATTTTAATAGTTTTCAACTTCCCTTCCTTTATAAAACCTCTTAATAAATAATAAAACTTAATAAATGTCTCTCTCAGTAAAAGACATGAATTGTCCAGTCATTTTCTTTTGGTCATGTCAGGCTGTACTAATGCTATGCTTACAGCAGCATTTGCGTAGACCTCCCATACCAATGCAGCCACATCTATGCAAATCACAGAGAGAGAGGAAAAAAGCATGTTCAGGTTCAGTTTTTTTTTTTTTTTTTTGCCTTTGCTTTTTCTGAATTTCTTGTTAAACACATCATCCTTCTGCACCAGGCCAGTTTTTTGTCTTTCCTTTCACCTCTCTTTTTACAAGTGGCTTTCTCCCTGTTTCACATGAATGTCATTTAGGCTCCACTTGTTAAAGATAAACTTGTAGATTTAATCAGCAGTTGTGGGATCCTCAGAGAAAAACATTACATTCTTGTAATTTCTCCAACTCTCCTAATCTTTCCAAGGCCTACTCGTGGACAGTCTGAGTCTCACTGTGGGTAGAAAGAAAGTGGAACTGCATGTGTGCTCCACTGAATGTGTCTGTGTATACATTTAAATAAATTTAGAAAAGAACGTATAATACACGTGGGCTTGGGTCGTCAGATAAAAAGTACATCTGAAAAAAAAGGAAACAAACTAGGAAATGTATTTGGGCTAACCAAATGCTCATTAATAATGATTGCACCAGTGTACACAGTGTCCTACTTCTTGAATCTTGGGGCTTAAATAATCCCAACAGACCTCTTGCCAGCATATTGATTGATTGGAGGGGCCCCTAAAGGTCATATTCATAAAACATTAGGTAGTGATAAACACATTGCTGTCTGCAATTGTTAACCACTAGTTAATATATTGCAGCAGTTGTTAGGTGTAGGTGGTGTTTTTTTCTAGTCTGGTTACTCAGTTTTAAAAGTTTGAATGCATGTTTCTTGATTTAAGTTCTACTTTTTTTTATTATTTTTTTTTAACAAAAACAGATTCCTGTTGGAGTTTTTAATCATTCACAATGTGACTTCACAAACATTAGAAAAATGTAACAGGGTCATGGATCTGAAGCTGATGGAGGCATTAGCACATGTTTAACTATTTGCTCATTAACAGAGGTAATTTAATGCTATTTATAATTCTTGTGAATTTATCATATATTACACAAACAGGGTAATTAATTAGGATCTCTGAGCTCTGTATATAACTCTGTGCTGTGACATGTTTTCACTTAATAAAAAGTATATTTTGCATCTTATTATTAGTTATTGCCTTCTTCGACTGGTAAGTGTTGTAGTTATGTCGTAGTTAGGTTTGTAATGTTATCCCTGGTCATATTTTACTTTGTTTCACTATACAACCCCGGCCTGTCTTGCAAACAAGTTCACCCGGAGCCACTTGCCTCGAACCCCCTTCGCTGTAATGCTTTTGACTCAGTTGATGAAACAGGCTATTATGAGATCTTCTTTATTAAAGCACTTTTGTATTTTTTAAATATTTTTTTATATTCCAAACGCATGTCCAAGGCTGCGTTCGCTTTCACAAGAAAACAAGACCTCCTTTTCATTTCTCCTTCTTTTCTCAATAATGTAGCTGCTTTCCTCAGAGTCTAACAACATAATTAGATTTCCTGGGTATATGTGCTGACCCTTTTTGTGATGCTTTTAACCCGAGCAGAGTCGCCTTGGCCTCCGTAGGTCCGACATAATATATAAATATAGCAAACATACGGGGTCTGTTGAAGGACTGGGCCGAGAAGGCTAACATCAGTGCTTCCATTCAGCACATGGCCATTAAAAAAAAACTTTTAACCAGCGCTGTTATCTCTCCCCTGATTATTTAAGACTTGGAGACTGACCTCCTCCTCACATCCTTATCTTCCTCTCCCTGCTTGTCTCCTCCTTTAGCGTTTTCCATCAGAAGACAGAGAGACATTGTTCGACAATATGTCTGTCCTCCAGAGCTTTTACCTTGGGAGTCGAACCCATTATCTAGTGAGATGGAAAAGTATGTTACTTTTAACAAAGCAATATCTCTCACACTTGTGTCTATTCAACAAGGAGACAACTGCGGAAATTGGTCCGATAAGCTCGGAGACACTTGCGATTGTGCTTTTTTTATTTATTTCTTTATCTGTTTGTTTGTTTGTTTTTATATTTATTTATTTATCTTAAATGTAGGTTTTGCTTTCATTTCAGAAGAACGAGAAACGAACTGAAAGGTGTTCATTAAATGTGTAAAATAGAACCGAAAATAATCTTTTCATGATCTCTTTTCTTTAATATCTGATTATCTCTGACTGTGCACTATTTACAGAGGGCTCTATGGCCAGCATTAGTCATATTATATACCATTGGCATGAATGACACTAATACTGGCCCCATATGTTGCTGCAACCAACTGTTCAAAGCTCTGATGATGCATTACGCAAGGAAAAAAAATCTGAGTGGGCTTCACTTGCACAACTCCTTCTCTTTTCTTTTCAAGATACTAATGCCACTGATCTTTGACCCCAGGTCCATAAGAGTCCATAAAGAGGACAAAAGGGGCCAATGTGTATCTAATTACTGCATGATAAGTATCAAGCTCCATCTGTTTTTAAAATGTGTTTTCTTTGGCTAGGAGAAGTCTCGTAGGACCACGTAGCACTTTCAGAGAGGATTCCTGAGGAATATGTGCGCCTCATGAAAAAAAACCTCACACTGCGAGCCTTGAACAACCATGCATTTAAGAAAGCCAATAAAGACAAGTCTATACAAGCAGAAAACCCATAAGTACTCCAGCCTAGGGAATGAACAGTGATATGTCGGGATAAAATTCACTTTTAGAATTCCAGTAGAGACAGGAGATGGAAATCAACAAAATCGGAATGCTAGTTAAGGATTAGTGAGTGTAACGGTCCAAAGAGCCCTCATATCCTTTCAAGTGGCTCCATTTCCAGTGTGTAAATATTTTCTCGAAATATACCCAAAACACTGAGTCCATTGAAATCGGCGGCTTGGGTTGTCATTAAATCTTCCTTACTCTGCAAACTAAATTGCAGCAGTTAAAACAGGACTTGGAGGACATGCTCATGAGAGGCTATTCTTAGGTGAACTCTCATCCACTAGCCCATCTACTTGCTGTTTGAGAGAAAAATGCCTATGTTGGCCCTCAAAAGTCTCCCACAAGGGATGTACCAGGGCAACCCTGAATTACAGAGTATTTAGTGTCTGCACTGAGATGAAGGGACCTTTTCTGAATGGGGGCTGGTGCAGATAAACTTAGTACTAAGGGACCAATCAGAGACAGAGAAGGCCATTTAGGAAGTGCGAGTGAGTTTTTGGGACAGGCCTGGAGCCCAGGGACCATCCGCTCCCCCTGACAGCTTATCTGTTGCTTTGGCTCATTTATGTTTGTTCTGTTTTGATGTGTGGATTTCTGAAGTGCAGTAGAGGACTGTTTGCCAATTGCACACAATCCTACAGGAGTACATATCCATATATATACCTATATATGGGACTAATGTGGGAAGGTGTTCGGTAATTGTAGTCTGTCAAGTCAATATGTTTTAAATGTTAAAGAGATTTGGGCTTACACAGGTCCAACATTTTAATATAAATATAGCATAGACTAGATGGTTCTTGTTATCTGTCAGCCAATACAGTAAAGTCACTTAAACTTTGTAAATACATGACAGACATTTGAATTTTTCATGTTGTTTTTAGAAACATTACATTATTTTTCACTTATCACTCACCACCAGCAGTTTTTTTTTTCTCCATATAGCCCTTTTTTTTCTTTATAGCAGACTATTAATTTATTTTGGACACATTTTCCATTTTTTTTACACACTTCATTTATGTTGGTGTGATTTTTTTTTTTGGTCCTCATTATGTTTACTTGATCTCTCAGGTTTGGTCTTGCATGGACCAGCACTGTCTTACTTTTCTGACATTGTTTTCTCTTAATCACTTTAATAAAGCCCAGACTTCTGATACCCATTTACTCGCTGTGGCATCTGCTAGGCCTCTGCACTGTGGGTGATGGGGCTTTTACTCTAGCTGTTCCTAAACTCCTAAACTTCCTGCTCGACTATATGCATTTACATTTACATTTATATTTATATTAACATTTATGGCATTTAGCAGACGCCCTTATCCAGAGCGACTTACAAAAGTGCTTAGTTGATTTCTTGGAGTATCTGAAGCTAGTATCTAAATATGCCTGAACTTTGATTCCATTTTTTTTTAAAAAGCGAAACCTTTTTCAGTTTGCCTTTATCTGTTGTTATTTATTAGTAATATTTAATAATAACTATAATAACTAATAATGCTATGTAATTATAGCAGCACTGTGACTGTAAACCACTCATTAGCACTTGTGCTTGTACATACGAATTTGACCTCTGCAGTTAACCCATCCATGCAGTGAAACACAAACATAACATACACTAGTGAACACACACAACAGGGGGTCATAAGCACATGGTCATGGCACCCGAGGAGCAGCTTGGGGTTGGGTGCCTTTCTGTAGGGCACATCAGTCACTGTCATGTCAGTATCATGTCGGTTCTGGGGATCGATTCAGTGACATTCTGGTCACAAGGCTGGATCCTTAACCACACGCCTATGCCTGCCCTCATGCTGATAGATAGATAGATAGATAGATAGATAGATAGATAGATAGATAGATAGATAGATAGATAGATAGATAGAAATATTATTATTAATATTATAGACCAGTTGCCTTTACATTGTATACAGTCATATGATTGGTGTTCATATCCATACCATGTGATTTTTCTTCAAGGAAAACTGAAGAAAATCATCCATGAGTACAGTGCCTGTTCGCTGTCTGAAAACTAATAAGCTTCATTGTAGAAATAAAATCTGGCAAACATTTAAAGTGTGTCTGAGTTGGGTCCTATCAGTGCTCTCTCTCTCTCTCTCTCTCTCTCTCTCTCTCTCCTCTCCCCCTCCCCCTCTC
>JAOVVF010000017.1:16644896-16667090 GCA_028565595.1 Duopalatinus emarginatus | reverse complement strand
CTCTCTCTCTCTCTCTCTCTCTCTCCTCTCTCTCTCTCTCGCTCTCTCCTCTCTCTCTCTCTCTCGCTCTCTCTCTCTCTCTCTCTCTCTCTCTCTCTGGCTGAAGAGCAGAGCCTGACAGCGGTCTGAGTAATGAAGACAGATGTGGCCTGCTATCAGGAAGCCACTTACTGTGGTTTGATGTAACCTTAAACATTGCGGATGGCTTGATGGCGGTCGCCACAAAGAATCTAATTAATGAATAGTGATTCTAAAGAGGGCGATGCACTGTGCGTTTGTACATGAAGCCCAGGCGCTAATTAAAAGATGTTCAAATATCATGCCACAACAGTTTAGGCTGTGTTTTCTATCTTCTATTCAGCCACAGGTCTTAACACCCTTCATCCAACTAAATAGCTAATCTCTATATGCATGTATATATCTGTGGTAACTCCTTGCTATTTTTGCCGGACTGGAGCATAAGGCAGTAATAAACTGAGCCAAGTTTTTTTTGTGTACACGTTTAAATAATCTCATCTTTTAGTTTTGCAATAAACTGTTCGCCTGTAAGTTGAGTCAGATATCAGAAACAAAACACCTTAGGGGGAGGACTGATAAAGAAAACACACTCAGCTTCACCCTCCCACATGTACACGCACACACACACACACACACACACACACACACACACACACACCTACAGACCTGCCTAACCTGCCCTGCTTTTATAATCCCCTCTGGTGCTAGAGCTGATGTTAAGTGGAGACCTGTATGTGTTGTAACAACAGAGCACTCTACGCCTGAAGGGAGAGAGAGAGAGAGAGAGAGAGAGAGAGAGAGAGAGAGAGAGAGAGAGAGTCGTTTAACAGAACAGGTGTGAAGCTGCTCTCATCAGAGGAGTTGTTGGACCTCACAAAGGCTTCTTTGTTCGTTTTTTTTTTTTCAATCAAAAGCCCTAATGACTTGGCCTAAGGGAAAAAAAAGCAAAATTTTAACCTCGGATTAGAGACACAGCTTCTGTCCAGGACTTGTTTTTAAAACAACTTAAAACTCATGAAATATTTCGCCATCAAAATTTATAGGAATGTTAAAGACATGTACGCATTTTTCAATAAAACTGAAATAAGAAGGAATGTTATATTTTGTCATGCTAGCTGGTATTTACAAATGTTTATGAATTTTCATTAGCAGACCAAAAAACCACCCTCAAAGTACTTCTATAAACTCTAAAATGGTCAGACTAAACCTTAATCAGGTAGAGTGACGTTTCACCATCGCCGATCATCAGAATTATGATCTGATGCAAACAAGCGACTTTTCATCTGTGATACTCATGCATAGAAATTAGGTCTGTCTGTCAGTTTCAATTATGATTCATATCTTGTGTTCACCTGTTCTTCATGTCTGTGGGTTTCCTTCAGGTTCTGCAGTTTCCTTTCTTCCTTCCAAAAAAATAAAAAAATGCAGATGAATGTACTTTTAATCTGATCTGATAAGCTGATTGCTATTCTAGCTATATTGAACAATGAACAGCATTTTATTAGTGAACCATATCAACGAAAAAATAAACTATAAAATAAAAATAAACTGCTATTTTATAGCAGTTACACAGGTAAGAACCGACTATGACTAATTATGGGGAATATTTTATTTTTTTGTCTGATCACAGAGACAAAATTAGTATGCATTCATTTACAATCTGGACTAGAGAGAATTCAGCAATATCACTGCATCTTCATTACATTTTGTCTACTTTACCTATAACCATTGGTGGTGCTTTTGTTTACAAAATAATACAAATAAGACATTTGTTAACAGCAAATAAGCTTAAAAACTAATCTTATTCTGTGTTGTATATGCCATGGTGGACCATTTGATTCTGCGCTGTATTAGATTTGTTCAATTTATTAATATGATAAATATGATGAATATGATGAAAGTGTGGTTGGTGCAAAAGGCTGCTGATGTCAGTGAGATAAGTGAAACCCTCTGTGTTAACCTCTCTATTCTCACACTCTTTCCTCAGTACCAGCAGCAGAGATTTGCCCCATGGCAGACTGTGGTGTCTCAGTGGCGTGTGTGGTCCCTGGTGCTGGTGGCAGTGGGGTTGGTGGCCCTGGTTCCCTACATTGTGTACCGCATGCTCACAGCCTTCGATAACCCACTTCAGCATACTTTCTTCAACATGGCTGCTGTCTGCTTTGGCATCCTGTCTGAAATCCTTTTGCTCAGGTGAGTGATTACTCATAACTATTGTGATCGTTTAGTTTTCCTATGCACCAGAGTTCGGAAAAACAACCAGTTAAAAAGGTAGGAAATCTGAAAGCACCAATCAAGATGAATTCAGTTAGGTGAAATTGGATTGAGTTAAGGGAAAGTGCCTCAATGTATTAATATATGGTACAAGCCTGTATGCATAATGTCTGTTTGATTGTTGGCTGGAAATCGAGGTGTTTTACAGAATACAGCTTTAAATTTAGATGAGTAAACATGAATATGGTCCACAGTCAAAATAAGTATAAAACCATACATGAAGCTAGAGCTCTGAATATTCACGCTATTCATGTTGGTGTGATATGGGTGCAAAATGTGCAAATGTGCAAGCATTGTGTTTAGAAGCTAATTAATTAACATTACCGAATTCTACACACGAAGCTAAATGTGCAAAATGGGACATGACAGCTACACAATGTGCAAAAAGGTACAAATGTCTATTTAATAGCAGGAACCCGACTGGGTCTTGCTAACAGCAAGGCACCTAAATGGGGGTTAAGCCCCAGGGTAAGTAAGAAGTCTTCTTCCCTGCTAAACCTGTTTGGGAGAGAGGGAGGAGGAGGTAGGCTAAAATTAATTTGGTGGTTGGGGGCTTTGTGGTTGCCAGAAGGTATGCACATCTGTGGCTGTCTAATTGCAGAGATGACAATAAACCATGTGACTTGCACCACCCACAAACCTCCACCACACTGCTCCATCAGAGAGACACAGAGAGGGAGAGAGAGAGATTGATTCAGCCTCTTATACGCACACTTTTAATCAAAATCTATCCTTTGTGTGATTAATATGAAGGTATATATTGAGTTGCATTACTGAGATGTCTATGTCTGAATGTAGCTCTGATTTCATCACACAACCAAACACAGAATTCCTCATAGAGTTCCTTTTAATTTCTCCTGCACTGAATATTGCATAAGACTCTAGTTTAAATGATGCAATATAATAGTTTCACAACATTTCACAAGCTAGCCAGCTACATAAACTAGGTATTAAATTAACTGTAAAGTGTTAATGTTTCCGCTCCATCAGTGGCTAACTGGTGTTAGTAGGACAAGGCGAAGCTTGTGATGACTATATGTAAAAAGATATATGAAGTACTCGAAACCCTGTAATGCTAGAGAGACGTTACTCATAAAACTATGGGTTTAGATTTTACAGTGTGGTAAAACTTAACTTGAAGATTCCCTACTACATAAGTTAGAGCCTAAACTCTAATGGTGCATTAATGCACTATAATTACACTAACAAATGAACTTGTACTAATGATCATTTGTACTAATCATATGTGGTAAAGACAAATAATGAACACAGCAAACTGATATTTATGAAACGATCCTAATGACTTTATTTAACGATTTTAATTGTTGGCTGAATAGCAATTTCCTTTACTCACACCTGGACAGTTGTTTAGAATTTATTTTTATTTTTATTTTTTTTTATTTTTTTTTTATTTTTTATGTGCACAATTTTCTAGGATTAAGTAAACATGACTCAACATCAGTATAATATATTAGAATAATAATTAAAGAAACATCAGTAAATACATTTCAGTTATCTTTAACTTCTAAACATCATTTTGGTTTATTACTGCTACAGTTTAAGGTTAATTTATGGTAAAAAAAAAAAAAATGCAGTTTAGCAACATCAACTAACCTAAATGCTACCTAAATCAAGCAATGCACTAAGATTAGCCAGCTAGCTACAACTTACTTGCAACTTATTTTAATATTAATTCTCCCACAATATGATTATATTGTGTACTTGTTCTCCCGGTTTACTATAAGTTAACTATTATTTGATAAATACTGCTGTATAATGAAATCCAGTAGGCAGAAGCTAGCTAATGTTACGCAGACTATCGTAATGATGTCATATCTTCAAGTTTGAGATCGGTTGACCTGACGGTGAGCAGATCAATATGAGTTGTCTGCCGAAAAAGTTTTGACCTTGTAAGGACAAGAAAAACTCTTTTCACTTTTTTTTCACAAATAATTGTTAATAAAGAGGTGTTTTTGTTTGCTGAGGGTTAGATGTTGGTGTAGGCATAGCATTAATTAGTGTAATTAATAATCATGTCAAGGAAAAGTTCTCTTCTCATAAGGCTTAAGATTTTGTGTGCATGTTTGTATGTGCATGTGTTGGGTTGGTGGGGTGAAGGTTAGGGTTAGGTTTAGGTTTAGGCATAGCATTAATTAGCTGCATTAATAATTGTCAGTTGAATGTCCTTAAAAGAATACAAAACTGTGTGTGTGTGTGTGTGTGTGTGTGTGCGTGTGAAACTAGGCTTTTCACACAGTATTTCAAAATGTTTTTCCAGACTTTCTTGACCGTGTGTGTGTGTGTGTGTGTGTGTGTGTGTGTGCGCTGTATTCATTACAGACCCCTGCTGTGTGAAGTATTTGCTAGAGTTTGATTAAGTTGAGCTAAATTTCATTAGATTTCAATAAACACCCTTTCCTCTCAAAGGCTCAGTTTACCTCACTGCTTTCGCCATTGTAATCACCAAAGCAATGAGCCAACCACAAGGAAATGAAAGCACTTTGAAATACACACCCGCGGACCCTGTGTGTGTGTTTGAGAGCGAGTGTGTGTGTGTGTGTGTGTGTGTGTGTGAGTATGATTATGATTTCAAAAGCATCGAATGTCTTTGCTTCATATTTATGCAATATTTCTTTCTCCAAAGGGGAACAGACATTAATTTTCCTTGCAGGAATACACGTCATACTCACAGACGAGTCATTACAGCCACATCGCCACCAGAAATATGAGCCGCTATTTCTGCCACTTGTGAAAGGTGTGCGCGCTATTGACATGATCAATGAGGGGTAAAATTAAAAGCTGTATTGATCTCCCTTTATTTTTTCCTTATTTCAACCCCTGCGATTCTCCCTGCACCAGTTTCATGCATAACAATTTCTTCTGCATTTCCCAGCCTAATGTGGCATTTGAAATAGGAGTTTAACCTACTCCATGATTGAGATGTCATCATTAGGGCGAGCATGCTGGTTACAGGATATTATGAGGTGTGAGGTGCAAAGGTTCAGCAGCGCTCAATATCAGACAATCAAATAGACATTTGAAATCACTAGGCAGCCAGAGGGAAATTGAAAGCAACATAATAAATGAAACTGCTGGTGTATTTGCTAAAAAAAAGTTTGTTGACCACTGTGCTTGTTTTTGCATTTAACCCATCAGTGCAGGGATACACACACTAGTGAACACGCACACAGGCATGGAGAGGTGGCCAACTCTATCCACGGCCCAGGGAGCAGTTGGGGGTTAGTGCCTTGCTCAAGGGCACTTCACTTTTGTCGAGTTGTTTTACTATAGATGCTGGTATTTGTGTTCATCCAGCCGCAAGAGCATTAGTGAGGTCAGGTACTGATGTCACGCGAGAACGTCTGGTGCATAATTAATGTTCCAATTAATCCTAAAAGGAGTTCGACCATAAAAAACCAACACAGAATGTAAAACAGTTCAATTTAAGGTGAGTTTATCTGCTCCCTTCACAGATGTGTTTTAAAGAGCACAGGAGACTGTATTACACTATGGAAAAAAAAAAGTCAAATATGTCTCCTCTAATACTTTTCCCATGTGGCCATGCATGGACACTCAGTTTAATGAGAATTGTGCTGAGGTAATGAGGGGACAAGGGCTATATTAAGATTCCCATATTATGCAGTTAACCGGCTCAGTGCTCTGAGTAAGACAGAAGTTCTCATGAGTATGTCAGGTCTTATACAAGCCTCAGAGATTCCCTTTCTGTTGAAAAGAGGGTTCATATCACCACAAAATGGACTGTGTGTGATCACCGCTGGTCAGGAATGGGAAAAACTGAAGTGGAACTCGTACTAGGGTAGAATGATTGCAAAAAGAATGTCAGTGGGGGGTTCTGGAGTCGGTTTCAGAGCTCATTTGGTGGAAGGCGGGGAAACACCCTGGACAGGTCACCAGTCCATCACAGGGCAGACACACAGACATATGCAGACACTTGGGGCATTTTAATATCTGCACTTGTGCGAGAAAACTGGAGGAAGACAAGTCAGATGCTAAGTATTAGACTGGTGTACCAGTTTTTCTGGTGCTTCAGTGTACATAATCACATACATATATACACATAAGCGCGCACACACACACACACACACACTTGTTTTGAATTGTGAGCAGTAGAGGGTTAATATGTTGCTAGATTTTCCCTGTCACCAGTTGATTTGAAGAAATTATCCGGTCTGTTGGTTTCCTCTAAGAATGGATCCATATAGTCATTCATTTCTAACACCAAATTACTCTCACAATGTATAACGATTTGAAATAAGATGTTGGTAGATAGTCCTGCAGCAAATTTACTTTTCCCGATACTCTCTCTCTCTCTCTCTCTCTCTCTCTCTCTCTCTCTCTCTCTCACTCACACACACACACTTTATGTGTGTGTGTGTGTGTGTGTGTGTGTGTGTATATGTGTTCAGGGTGGCCTTGTATAATGACAGACTCGGAGTTACAGATTCTATTATGCAGTTTAGTGTTCCACATATCTGTGTAAAAAATGAAGTAATCTCTGAATCATTTCAATGAAACTGAAAATTGGGTGCATGCACACACACATGCACGCACACACACACACACACACAGTCTTTCTTGTTGGTTTTGAGTTTTTTTTGTGATATAAGTAATTGGAATAACGCTCTGGGTGCTTTGCATCATTAGCAAATGAGCAGCCTGCTTTTATTAGCCTCCGACTTGTAAATAATGCATTAAATTCTTGGCGTAAACACGATCAACTCTTCGCCATGTTCATGATGAAAACAGAATGTTGCTTGACTTCCCCTAGTCATTCAGCAAATTCAATGTGAAAGCTTATCTTTACAGATATAGTGATCCAAATACAAAATTACCCCAGGGTGTCCTTCCCTGCTAACAGGGGAAATTAAAATTTGACATGTATGCAGTTTTTTTTTTACTTTCTCTGCTGCTCACAACTTGTTTAATTGTTTATTAAAAAATGGACTGTGTGTAATCAAGGCAAAATGCTCCTATTAAACGTTTTCTTTGGGTAAAGAATGTACCTTATGAGCTGGTAATTAATATAATGGCTGCTCTGCTAATCTTCTGTTGTTCCAGCTCAGCTCTCATCGTGCTCACATTAGCAGACTGTAATTTTACGGCATGAAACTGGTTTATGTTTAAACAACATGTTAAATAGCTGCAGAGAAATGGTTGTGCAATGCTGTGGTCAAGGAGGGCTTGTAAATCCGTACACAGATCTATGTCAAGGGGCAAAGTGATGCGTGTGTGGGTTAAAGCACATTGCATTTCACACTCAGTTTAGAAATGACTCCATTCTGTAATTATCTACTATAGTTTTCAGGCCAAGTAGTGTACTAAGTACTTCGAAATGTGTTCACAATATATCCAGCATGCTTTGCAGTTTCACTGCGCAAGACCTGCAGGGGGCCTGACTTAAACCACCCAAAGTCTAATGGCTTTAATGAGGCCTTCTGATTAATGAGCACGTGTTCCTCAGCTCTGCAGAGAGCTTCACTTATTTAACAGAAACAAATAAATAAAGCAGGGAGGAGGGAAAATAAGACATTTTGTCCATTCTGAAACAGCATATACTTTTACTGCAGGGTTCAGCATACAATGTGTGTAAGTTTGTTGGCTCTGATGATCAGATCTCCATTAAGTGAAGTGAAAGTGAACTATTTGCCCACTGTGCTTGCACACAGCGGAATGTGAGCTCTGCATTTAATTCATAATCTGTGCAGTGAAACACACACCAGTGAACACTATAGGGAAGGTGAACATACTTGCCCAGAGCAGGGGACAACCCCAAACCACAGCGCCCAGGAAGCAGTTGGGGAGGTTCGGTGCCTTCTTAGTCAAGGACACTTCAGTCTTGTCTTGCCCTATGCGGGAATCGAACCTGAGACCTTCCAGTCACAAGACAAGAGAATTAGTAACTGGGACAAATTCAACTCACAGCAAGTGAAAAATCACTTAAAAACATTTTTTTTTAATTTACAGCTTAAGTTGACTGTAGAAGTTACGTAAGTGTCTGGTTCAACTTATTTAACTTATAATTTTTGCATTTATTTATTTTCTTATTGTGCGGTGAAAGCTAAGTGTGCACACAACCTAATGTACTTAATCAAGGTCATGAATGCATCATTTCACTGTTTCAATACTTTACTGCAAATAATAATTTGTGAACCTTATATTAAATATTAATTCTACCATTTGATCCATTCTGGTTTTCATTTAAAAACTTCACTGAAAAGAAAAGAAAAAAATAATGCTAAAATAATTTAAAAATAGTTGTTTCTAGTACATATTTTATATTATATTGGGATGGATATGTATTTTTAAAAGTATATTATATGTAATATAAGTTAATGTTCCTTTTTATATAGAAGAGAATAATATGTTGATCATGATCATGAGGTTTCACATACATATTTCACATATAATTTATGAGTAAGTACTATATCGCCATATTTGAGAAAAAGGTATTAGAGGCAGGCTGTGCTGTATACTTATTATATATTTTTTAATGCACTACATAAAAACACTACATTAAATTCAAGTGTGTCTAGACATGAAATCTCACTGACATTTCAGGTTAACTACAATCACTGTGTTCTACAATCTGCTATTGTACACAGTTTGTCAGCCATTTCTACACATCTGTACATCAGTAAAAAGGGATGAAACTGACATGGTATAGTGTGTGTTATTGTTAGTGTGCTGTCATTTTTAAATATCTTATTGTCATTACTGGTCATGTGTGTAGACGTGAATTAAACACTGACTTCCTCAGCAGAGTCCAAAGATGAGATGCTGCAAATACATTCGTGTATTAGACCTCAGAATCACTAGGAAAACAATCCATTTCAATCTCTCAAGTACCAACATATGATTCAAGGTGGTATGAATGGCAATAACAAAGCATCATGTATCTGGAGCAGACCAGGTTTTAAATTATGTTAAACAAGCAACATGGCTGAAGAGTGATTTGTGAAAGTTTAGACTGAGATCAGTGTTTGTTTTTGGAAGAAAGGGGATTGGTTAAGCAGTGGGAACATTTGTTTTATTTCCGCCCCCGGAGTCTGAAAATCGATCTTGACTCATGGGTAAAGTGTAGCCTCGTGAGCAAGCAACAGCAAACCGCGAGTGTGTGTCATGGCTGAGAACACAAAGCAGACATAGATTCTCACACAGAAACTTCACTTTACTTTGGTTTCACTGCTCCGTGCTTGCAAATAGCGTTGTGTGCTCTCAATCTGCAACACCTCACATTCTCTGTTAATAAGCATTTTCACAAACACTGTTATGTTCACTCAGATCTGGAGCCCTTGTGCTTTTAATTATACTGTTTAAACACTATAGGTGTGGATATTGAAATGAGAATTAGCACTGAATGTTTTAAACTGGTTGCTAATAAACTGTTTTTCCATAAATATTTAATATGATAGTGAATTTATTTAACTGAAAATTATATGTTATTTTGGATTGTTTTGTCATGTGAACTTAGCTGAGCTTTCGTTTTTAGGGGGTGACTGAACTAATACCCCCATAGACGGTGTCTGTGTTGCTGGTACGACATTACTGTTGAGCTATATAGTTAATTAGAATCAACTATGAAGGAACATATATCACAGTCCTTGGTACATACAGATCTGTTTGCGCTGCATGTACCGTTTGTTTGACGGAGTGCAGTGAGTTCTAGCCGATGCATTGTTCCCCCGAGACACTTGATGCAAATTAACAGGCGTCATAGTGTGTGCAAAAAGCTTATTTCACCTCTGCTAATTAACAGCAAGGGAGTTATTTACATGCAAGGGTTTTTTTATATATATATATATATACGTATATATGTGTTTTCCTCTCTTTAGCTGATGTCTCTATGTGACTGCAAATGCATGCGATGTTTTGAAAGTGACGGCTTTTGGCTCTGGATGAAAATTAATTTGCCTTACTGAAAAAAAGGACTTGGGAATGAGAGAAACCTACTTGAAGGAATAGTTAATTTAGTTTTTCATTTAGGCTCTTTCAGATGAACTTTAATGCTGAGGATTTGGGAGCCTTGGAATTCAGAGGTAATAGAAAGCAAGAGAGCAGGATGTGGTTTCTTTCTGAAAGGAGAAAAACAAAATAAAGAAAATGTGACTCATAGTTGAAAAAAGAGCTAGCTGCATAATAATATTGGCTATTTACTCAACACAGGCTGTGTTCACTTGACTTACTTCATCAGGTAAAAAGATAGTCAGGTGAATATGTGTGGCCTGTGTTTATCTCCTTTTGTTTAAATCCTGCATAGGCCTAGTCATTTCTGCGATGATTACCAATAAATGCGCTAGGTCATATTAGGTCATATATTTTTCTAGTATGTTCATATTTAGCTAGATTTTTGTTTTAGGGTCATAAACTGTTTCTCTCACGCATTGGCACCAAAGTATTCTGCCCTTCCTAGAGTGCTTCTTCCTGCCCTCTTGTCTCGTTGGCATAGGTGCCCAGATTTGCAGTCACTGTTGCAGTATTTACATTTTTTAGCCCTTTTGATATGGCATTATGGGAGACTAAAACTGTGCTTGTCTGCTTTTTCAGTTAAAGCAGAAGTCAGACCAAAAGCAAGTACATTTTACATTGTCAATTTGAGGTTAACTCAGCTTTGTGCCAGCCTGATCTGGATTTGTTTTATGTTGTGAGTACCTGACTGTTGGACTTGTGAGCTAGTAGAAAACCAAAGCATCAGTGGTTTTGCATTTTGTTTTTCTGTGGTCAATTAAATAATAGGGTTACTATTTAATTTATCTTTGAGAATATATCCTATTTCTCACAAATTATTTCATCGGTTTGATTTAGTTTTAATGCAGTAATAAAAGTGGGTGTAGTCTAAACCGTTTAATAGTTATACATTTAATAATATTTTATTTTTTCATTTAATTTAATTTTTAATTTTTTTATTTTAGTTTTTATATTATCTATGAACCCTGCCACATAGTAAAAAAAAATAAACTATGTCCCCAGAAACCCTGGAAACCATTTAGAAATCAAAGGTAAAAATGTCATTACTGTCTGCATGTACTCTGAGTTCTGGCTTTGGAAGTTTATCTATCTAGTGTTCATGTTGTTCAGAAAACTCCTGTTTGGGTTGTTGTGTTGTGTTGTGTTGTGTTGTGTTGTGTGGTGTTGTGTTGTGTTGTGTGGTGTTGTGTTGTGTTGTTGCATCTTGTGAGATCTCAGGCTCAATCAAACCTCTAGACAGATTCACTATAAACCTGTTGGCAAATTTTTTAGTAAATTTGGAAAAGAAATGTATCCCTAATTTTTATCTACTTTATTATTATGAGCAGTATCTGACACAGACTGGACTGCAGATCAGACATGCTCTGTTGTTCACTTTGAACAATTTTGTAAATGAAGCTTATACACTCAGCTGTTTGCTTATAAATCCAAACATTGCCACAGATTGCAGTTCAAAATGAGTTCAGCCAATACATTTGATCATTTACTTACCAAGCCAGGGTAACATTCTGGTTCTTTTCTTTGCCTAATAAGATTTTCTAGTTAGTGATATTGTCTCTGCAGTAGTGTCTCTTTTTTTGTTGGTGTGTGTGTGTTTATATCTTTGTAAGGACCCCACAAGGATAGTAATGTCTAATAGTTTGACCTTGTGAGGGCATTTATCTATTTAGCTGGTTCCCAAAAGGAAAAAAAAGGAAAAACAAGTGAATTGTCCTCATAAAGATAGTGAGACAAAAGTGTGTGTGTGTGTATGTGTGTGTGTGTGTGTGTGTGTGTGTGTACGCATGTATGTACACACCCATAAAGGAATCTTCGCCACATAGTGACCATGCCAGCACTCCAATGTCCTACCACCCATTGTCACAGTGTGTCTCAATCGCTCTGACACACACGCACAACCCCTCTTTCTTAGCACAGCATCCTTCTGTGCTTATGACATCTTAACCTTTGGAAAAGTGCTCGCAGACAAGCATTTAAGAGAAAACATGAAAACAGTCTTCTTCCTGACCTTTCCATGCTGTGTATTCTTATTCGGTGTCTTTTAGGAAGTGGAGATGCCTATTAATTTATTCTAGCATGTTATTAATTGAGGGACATACAATAGAGCACAGCTTTCGTCTCTACGCAGGGGGTATTAAAATGGTGGCACTATACAGGACCTAGTTATTAAAACGCTTTAGAGAATGTTTAGAGAAGGTATAGAGCATCCCCACTTTCTTTATCGTGTGTATGTGCCAGAAAACTCTTTGTGTTGTTGTGGTCCTTAAACTTGTGTTCAGCATCACTGTTGTCTTGTTATTACTGAATAACCATGATATCCAGATAACAGATAAGGGCAATTAAAGATTTTACCTTAGACTAACAGTATCATGCCATGGTCTGCTTCCTGAGACCAGACAAATCAATTGGGTTGGATGTCTGTCAGCATTTAAAACTTTAAGCTATACTTTTCGAAGAGTAAATGTGCCAAAATTTACACTTTTGCACTTAAGTGTTCCCTCCAATGTCATGCCATCCCAGCGTTCTTCATCCTGCTGATGTCACAATAATTTTTTTTTGTTTTCTTTTGTGTGTTTTTTTACATATCTTTTGGTTACATTTCCACATGCCTTTGTTTCATTTCTAGTCATATGATGTTGTTGATGTTTTAGACAGTCGGTTTGTGAGGCTATAAAATATATATATATATATATTTGTTTGTTTTTTGTTTTTTTTGCAAAGACTAATTTGTGATTTCTTTGTTTGTTTATACGTCCATGTATATCATTTCCTGGTTCTCTTGACCCTCTCCTGATATTCTTGTCTTACAATTTTGTATCATTTTAATTTTTCTTATGTTTTGCCCGTTGACAGTAGTTCACATAACTGAAGCATATGATGAGGTTCTTTATACTTCTGTTCTGTCCCCCACTTCTGCATATTACAGATACAGCCTATAAATGTTTTTTTTCTATCAGAAGAGGAGATGAGATACAATTCTTTCTAAATTCCTAATTCAGAATGATTATTAATATCCAAGTATTGATGCCACCTTTACTGGTTAGTCCACAATATCCATGTTTACCTTCCTTTTACAGAAACTGAAGTAGTAACCGATCACCAAATATTGTACAAAGTTTTCCCAGTTTTATTGATTTATTTATTTTCTTGCTCACACCATTTGAAGAAAGTGTCCTTTTTATGCTCAGTGAATACACTGTTATAGGTTCTGGGGTGGTTTTTTTTTTTTTTTTTTTGGTGAGAATGAAGACATATAGAGGGCAGCATGATTCCAGGTTAAAATTGAGAAGCTTCACTGGCCCGTTATTATTGCATCTCATCAGCAATCAGCTCCTTTACAACAATATCCAGACTAGACCACACTCCACATCAATGCCCTCCTCCTGTTTCATTTACACCCCACAACCCCCTCCCAATAATGCTCACCGCCTTATCTGTCACTGCTGCTTAAATAATGTAATTAATGAGTTAATTAACATTTCCATAATCTATTTTAATAAATCTCATGCGGCATAATGAGATATTCCAGGCTCGAGGCAATGACAATGTGCTCTGGAATGCTGCTCAGTTGGGATGGGGAGGGAAAGGGGGTGGGTGCAGGGTTTAAGAGCTCTTTTTGTGAGTCTCAACTCGCTGTGACAGTGTGGAGAAAAAAAAAACAGGAGAAGGGGGGCATAGAAAGAGGGATGAAACACCGATGATGGCAGTTAGGAAGAGAGCTCGACCCTGACAAATGTCACTGGACTTGCTGGTTATGCACAATGAACATCCTGTGGCAGTTTTCTGTCTTCTATAATCAGGGAGCCAGGCTTCTCTTATTCTATGCTTTCCAGTTTCGGACAATCTGCCACATCAGGTTTACCATGTCATCACGGCTGCTGTTTGATAATGCTCCTTGAGTTTGTGTAAACAGTGCAGGATAATGAAGGCTGAGCAACCCGTTGTAAACGAGTCAAATCTGTATGACACACGGGGGGGAAAAAACAAGCAGTCAACAAGCATCTTGTATGAGTGAGGTCACAACAGATCCAGAGCGACTCCACTAGAGAAGAAATGCTGCGTATACAAGGTTTGCTGTCAAAGCGAATCCAGTTCAGGTCTGCCGGAGTTATGTTGATAAACAAAACAAATACACTGTTGTATCACAATAAACTTTTACACCATTCAGTAAATCCTTACCATTTTACCCTGTCCTATGATACTGTGCTATATGTGCCGATATGTTTTACAATTGAAAGAAGCTAAGCATATATAGTAGTAAATGAACTGTTCACAGACAGTCGGTGGAATTAAACAGTGATTGAACACAGCTAAAATCCAAAGGACAATCATTTAACCTGAATCATAGTTTACTGGGGATGTTTTACAACTAGTCCATTACTGGCCTTGAAAACAGCATCACATCCCACCGTTCCATGTGTACATTTTAGTTTTTATTCCTTTCAAATCTTTTATGGCAGAAACATTTTGAAGAAATCACTGGGAGTGACATTTGGGCAAAGGCCCCGAGCCATATATTCAAGCTGTTTGGAAGGAAAATACAAGGGGTGCAATGGTGAGATGGCAAGATGGATTACCAGCGAGGCGATACTGTGAACTTCCTTATCTGCTGACAGCTTGGTTACCGTTAAGAACACGAAATGTGTTTTTCAATTCAGCACAAATGGAGTTCTGCTTTGTCCCTGCAGACCTTCATTACAGAACTGCACGATCAGACCAGATAGCTGCAAATAACAGCTTAAAAATAACTTCAGAACATTGCCTGATTTGGTCTGTGATTCCAATTATATTGGCTGTTTACTTTGGCAAACACTTTCAACCAGAAATGTGAGAAGTTCTGTTTACTGACATCCTCTTCTGAAGGACAAATGACTTTAAATTATTTTAAATAAACTGACTTTAGCTTTATGTGATTTTTTTGTTTGTTGTAGCCTGGATTCTGTAGGAAGTCTTTAGTGCATTTTTTTATGGCCTATTCTTATTATTAGAAGCATGAAGAGGGGAAAAGGGTCAAAGGTCTTTATACAGCAGTAAGACCATGTGCCTGTTGAACACTCTTCAGTATTATCAGAACATTTCTTATTTAATCATTAAGAATCTGTTGCCTCAACTCACTGCACCGCTATGACTGGAGAGTCATTGTTCAATAAGGTGCCATGGTACTCTTTCCCCATCACTGTGTGTCCCGCTAAGGGGAAATGCTTCATCAAAGTGCTCAGACTGAACTGTAACCTAAGAGCGATCACGTCCAAATGACACCTCTCCACCTCTACAGCTCTATTTCTTTGTTTCAGGTTGCCTGGCAACCTGTAGTAGTCCGGCTCTCCAAAACTGAGATGTTCTTGATTGCTAGAGTGAATGACTGTCGTAATGAATATCATTCTCCAAAAAATACTTAGATATGGATGCTGTCATGAGACACCAAGGTGACTCGTGTCACTATAACTGATGATATGACAGGTCTATACATGACCTCACTAATGCACTGAACCAGTACATGGACTACAGATTTTTACAAGACCCTTTATTGTTTCGGCCAGCATAGATGAATTTGCATATTCTATACATATTTATTTATTAACAATATGGGGCTTATCCTAGTTGTAAGATGTGTGGTGTATGGTGATGCAGAGGTGTGTTTTCTCTTTCTCTCTCTCTCTCTCTCTCTCTCGCTCTCTTCCATTTGTTTTTAAAATGTTGTAACAATTTTGCTCATTTTCTTATAATAATAATAATAATAATTACTACTACTACTACTACTACTACTACTACTACTACTAGTAATTATTATTATTATTATCATTATTATTATTATTATTAGTAGTAGTAGTAGTAGTAGTAGTAGTAGTAATTATTATTATTATTATTATTATTATTATTATTATTACTACTACTAATAATAATAATAATAATAATAATAATAATAATGATAATTTTGTTTACTAATTATTTTGTTAACTTTATTTTATTATGTTGGATTATTTTATTTGTGCTTTTGTACATCACCTCTTGTTTTTAATTGTGCTTTTTAAATAAACCGTGCCTTATCTTGCCTAAATTCTTCAGCACATAAACACTCTTTAGTTTAGTTCACCTGTAGCAAATCAAAGCTCTGACACATTTCTCTGTAATGAAAGGGAAAAAGTCTTACTTATTTAAAACACATACAAGCAAACTAAAGTTGCTGATGCTGTCAAACATTTGAATACATAACTATATAATATAAATTCAACACCTTACAATAACTATTCTTAGATATTTTTCTAAACTTTCGAACATTTGAATAGGTAGTGAGTTTGCACTGAAAATTTTGCACATTGGTTGATCGGATGTCAAATATAACCACTGACAGTTCTGTTACCTGAGAGTTACTAAAATTGACTATTACTGTGTATGTTGCTATAATTCTTTCCCAGTACAGAGAAATAGGCCCAGATTTTGCGGTGATTTTGCAATAGATAGCTAGACCATTGCCAGAGAAGTGGCATGATGGTTGCAAATCTATCACCTGATTCATTTACACTCTGTAATGTTTTAACTGCTTTGCTTTTTTGCTATTAAACACATATGGTGTGATGAACACATAAAAATAAATATGGTTCATACAAATATGTATGATTGAGACTTTCATGTATGCATGTACTAATTTCCCCACAAAACTTTTTTTTGTTTGCCTTTGCGGAGAAAAAGTGCTAGGTTCAAAGTTTGCACTTTAATATCACCTCATAAATGAACACCTCACCTTAAAAGTGTTTCAATCAGATTCAGTTTCACTTTGCTACCTTTTTTATTATCTCACACACCTTTCGCTTGCCTTAATTATTTAACCAATTAAATGTGTCAGGGTGACAGTTTGACATTTTAAACAGATCTGCTTACTTCGGAGGGAAAAATGCTCTTAGATCGGCTACCTCGTCCAGATCAAATGCTCCATTGTTGTTTTAGGAAATATTTTTTCTCCATGCATCTTTAGATCTTTCTGTATGGATCCCTATAGAAAGGAGGCTTACCTATGTAAAGAAGAGTATCCTTTTCTTGCTTTTATTGCACACCACAATAAAACTCTTTCATGCCTAAAGTTTCCTTTCATTTATGTTAGGTAATAAAAGTCCCTTCACTTTATTTGTGACAGGAGTTTCACTTTTTTCTCTCCTAAGGCTTTTATACTGCTATATCACCAACCAGTTCCGGAAAGCACAGCGGGCATCCTTCAGTCTTCAACCTCGGACCCAGGAGGAGGAGCAGGAGGCTGGGGTCAGAGGTCACAGCCACAAGGCAGATGCCCTCTGGCAGTGGAAAAGCAGCCCTGTGGTGCAAAGCAGATTGACTCACAGTGATTCATTTAACTTCTGGACAGGATGGAGGGTCTGCCTGCTGCCCTGATGGCTGCGTGTCAGCAGTACCAACCTGGCGCAAGCAGCCGAGCATCACATCCCTGGTCTCACAAGGGATTCACAGGAATGTGAATAATGATTGAAAACTATTTTGTTGGTTTTCACTCAACCTTTACTCTGACCTTAACCACTCGAAACATTGCATATGTGTTGTTAATGAAGCTTTAGTGTCTTGTGTGTGGAAGGAAATAACACTTCTGGCTTTGATGTTTGCCTAGTTCCTCTCTTGTTGAACTTGAATTGGGTTGAAGCCAAAATCCGATGCTGTCCAAACATGGCTGGTGTGGGTCCAGAATTTCATTCCAACCAGAAGCACACCTGATTCAGCTGAGTAAACTCATGCTTAATGAATTATTATTGCTTGATCAGTTGAGTCTGATGTATTCTCACTGGTAGGAAGTATGCATTGATTCACTCTCTCTCCTTGTAGTTGCAATATGTATGTTTATAATAAGTTCTGTGTGTTACATTTTATAGTTGTACGTGTCGCTCGCACTTGTCACTTTTACTTTTACTTAACTCCAGCCAGGAGTCACATAACTGAAGCTACAGTAAATCATGTGTTTATGAAGTTCTGCACTAATGATTTTAACTACTTAAATTCCCTAAACTCTAATGGCAAAATAAAAGAAGTGTTTTTTTTATATATATATACTTTATAATCTCTACAGTCTGTTACTGAACTAGATGTGTAATATTGACTGCATAATGCTGATATAGACTGGCAACCTGCAGTGTACATACACTTACAGCATTTGGCAGACGCTCTTATCCAGAGTGACTTACAAGGTTATTGGTATTACAAGTAGGCCAACGTTGTGTTAGGGGTCTTGCCCAAGGACCCTTATTGGTGTAGCACAAACTGGCTACCCAGACCAGGAATCAAACCCAGATCTCTCATATGGGAGCCGATGATGTTACCGCTGTACCACACCAACCACACCATACGCTCATGTTAGCGAGAGTGGGAGGTCAGATAAATTTATGGGCCAAAGAGAGATGTTACGTTTTCAGTGAAATTAATTTAAAACTTCATTTAAATATGCCACAGTTTGTCTGGATAATTTTAATTGCCACAATTGCATCTTTTTGCATGCAGAACTCGGGAGCCATTATTATTTTATATAATGGGTTTTGTTATTAATAGCTTGACATACAATAATTTTTTCTATAACTTGTTGTTTGTAATGTTTTTCTAAAATGTTTTTATACTGACTCAATAATGCTGAATTCCAAAAATAATTAAAAAAAGACTATTGCACGCTAGTGTAAAACACATATTATAAAACATCATATATGTATTATACTCAGCCTCAGAAGCACTTTGCTTATAGAAGTAAAGGTTGGTAAGCTTCTTGTTTAACCACTGGCTCTGCCTGCTCTACCACACGACTCTTACAATTCGTCAAGCACCATGAAGGCTTTTATTAGTCAGATTCCACAGTAACTGTATGACTGTCATCCTCTACTACTGTTGAGGAATAGTACAGGAATACGGTCATCTATTGTAGAGATTACACTTAGATGCACAATTAAAAAAAAAAAAAAAAAAAAAAAAAAAAAACAGACTCTGCATAAGAAAAAAAAAGAGACATATGGGGCTGTTTTTCAGCAGATGTGATTTGCTTCTGAACTACGCTCAGTGTGATTTGACCTTTATTCTTAATTAGATTTGTTCAGAATGATAGCAAACTGAGTGGTGTGTTGTTTCGCATTATAATATTAATATTTTCGCTGTTTGCACCACTTTATGAAGATCTGTTTTTGTTTACTGGGAAACAGTGTTCATATGCTCGATATCTTGTTACATTCCTGCATCGACTAATGTACAATAACATGCAGCATGCCTGCAGTACCCAGGTGTTTGCTGTTTAGAGCTGGTTTCAAATTTTGCTTTTCTTTTAAAAACAGTTATTATACTCCTCCATGAATGCGGTCATGTAAATTTAATTTTCTGCTATTGGCAGCAATGAAAATTAAATTTTCAGCTGTTGGCAGTAAAATATATGGTGTAAGTTGTAAAGTCATATGTTTTCACTTTTATATTGCTTACCCTGGTATTTGTTTGGGATACCACTCTCATTTGACTGTGATATTGAGAAATAAAGTATTATTATTATTATTATTATTATTAATATTATTATTTTTATTATTTTATATTGGGTGTATTTTTTTTTGTCCTGTTTCACAGCAACAGGAACATTGTCATGCATGAACCTGAGTTAAACCGTTCATCAAACACTGCTGAAATAAACAGCCGTGCATGGAGAGGTTCCTACATCAGAAAGCTAAGTCAGTTTGCTAATTGGCGCATAGCTAAAAGAGGACAGAGGATATATTTCTTTGTGTTTTGTTTCATTTCAGACTCGAGTAATACCATCCTTCAGCAAAGCGATAAGAGGGCAGGGAGAGCGGCCCGAGGGCAGTCAGCGAGCCCTTGACTTTATCTGTGTGCACTCACAGCAGCTGCGATATAAATGGATCCTTTTTATTTGGTATCTCAGTGGCACTTCCTGTCTCAGTGGGCTTCCTTCTGCGCCAGACCTCTATGATATCCCGAACTGTGGCTCACTGTCTTTTCACGGTGAGAGTGCATGTGTGGGTGTGGATCAAGTGCCAATTGGCCGCTGAGGTTGGGTAATGCCACAACAAAAACAGCAGCAGTGAGCATCAGAGGACGAATAAGAGTCTCCTGATATAGAGTGCAAGTCTCTGGTGAGTCCATGCCAGCACGGAGAGTGTGTTCTCTAGGCTTAGTGGGTGCACATGGGGCCAGATGGGCACTTTTATGAGTGTGTGAGTGTGGATTACTCCGCCTGCTACATCTGGGTCTCCACATGGCACAGCAGACTGCGGCCTTGCTGACGTCCATGCCCGCCGACATGGCGCTGGCACAAATGCCACCCGAAAAGGTCACATGCCCAAACTGCAGCCACTGTACTAATAGAACGCTTGTGCCAAGTTATGTGGAATTAAGCTTGTGGTCTGGGGTATTCATTTAAATCTAAATTATACAATTTTAGTTTTTTTGTTGAAATCTTGATTAATTTGGTTTTTATTTGGGAATCATAAATCAGTTCCCTTTCAGATAATCAGTACATGCAGATGTAGCTGCAGAGACCAAAGCTGCATTTGAGTACTAGGATTTAAAGTGTTCTCCTTGACTTCTACTCAACATTAGCTCTTGGCTGAATCCCACTATATTTTAAGGGCCATTTGAACATTATATTAAGTTAGAAAATCAAAGCTCAACCTCCAGGCTCCTGAGTAAAAGAAAATCGTGGATAAGATGTATACGGTTGAGTAAAAACGCATTGACAGTGTATTGTTAGACAAGGGAAGCATGTTCCTTGTGTGTAATTTCAGCTTGGATTTGGTGAGGTAGGGGTAGCTGGTGGGTGGGAAGTGATTCACAGTTAATCTTGGGTGTCTTGATGAGCGCAGTGTGTAGAAACAATGTAACAGTGTAATTTATTACACCAAAGTGTACAATTAAAAGGCGAGCATGTATCATTAAACCTGGTTGTCTTTAAGTAGGTGTCCTGTCTCTCTGTAGGGTGGCCCACCTTGCCATTCCACTCCATTACTGATGAGGTAGACTGATCGTGTGGCCAAAGTGCTTTTCAATTTACATGAAGACCAGACTCTCGTCTTCCTTCCTGGAAACGAAACAAAAATGCTCTCATTGCTTAACGGCAGTTCAGATAAGTAATCTGCTTTGGCGTAGACAGACACAGACATCATAACTAGCTGTTAACCCACAGATGGCAATCTCATAAGAAACAGAACAGCTCTTGTTTCTGTCCTCTCTACCCTCCACCCCCCCACCCCTCACACACACACACACACACACTCAATTCCTTAACATGTGTGTCATGCTTGCTCATTACAGTGGTACACTCTGATAAAGAAAGCTGAAGTAAAGCACAGGAATAAATAATGACACTACAAAAACTGTGAACGTGTATTTATAGGATATTTTACTTTTAACACACTAGATTTGGCCACTATTATTTGATTATGCTGTACTGATCTATGTCATTATGCTACGTTGTACCATGTGCCACATTATGCTAACTGAGTGAGTATGATGATGAACTCCAGTGACTTTTATACTATTACTTCAGTTATGACTTAATCATGCACCTAACATGAACTCAGCAAGGCTCTCATTCATTGCTGTATTTGTGCCCTGAAGTCTAGTTCTGGACTCTTCATGTCACATTACTCATGGCCAGTGGGGATTGCAGCTACAGTAAAATCTATAGAACATAAGTACACTATTGAGCTGAGGTGGCCATGTCCACAGAACTCTGAATGCATTATGTGTGACTTAGAGGCTCTCACATACCTCTGTAAAACCCCCTGTTATATTTAGAGGGTTTTTTTTAAACATTTTTATTTTAAATAGAAGGTTTCAGGTTAAATTAGTTTGTTGGTAGTTATTTTATTTTTCTCACAATATGCAATAAATCAGGGCATGAATATGTGTGTGTATATGTATATAATATATATATGTGGG
>JAOVVF010000017.1:16615245-16630389 GCA_028565595.1 Duopalatinus emarginatus | reverse complement strand
TTTACATTTACAGCATTTGGCAGGTGCTCATATCCAGAGCACCTTACAAAGTACTTTAAAATCTTTATCAATAATTACATCCTGATACAGGGTTACTAGGTCACAGCCATCTGAGTAAAAACTCTGTTGGAAGGTAAGAAAGGTAAGAAAAAGACAGCAGTTTTTTGTTTTATTTTGAATAAATTAGAGTGGTAATTTAAGTAGATCTGGAAGGTCTTTAGACATTGTTTAAAGACTGGCAGTAACTCAGCTGTATGGACATCAGGGAGAAGTTTATTCCACCACCAAGGTATGATGCATGTCATTTGAAAATCCTAGGCCATTATATATGTCTATAATGATGCTTTGTGACAATGTCTGTTAAAAATGCTTCAGAAATAAATGTGAATTAAAGGCCGGGGGTTAGATCCCTGCCCAGGGCAAGACACGACTGAGTTGCACCTTGAGCAAGGCACCTAACTCCCCCAACTGCTCCCCGGGCACCATGGTTTGGGGCTGTCCCCTACTCTGGGCAAGTGTGTGCACTGCCCTCTAGTGTACACTGGTGTATGTGTGTGTTTCACTGCATGGATGGGTTAAATGCAGAGGTCACATTTCTCTGTGTGCCAGCACAGTAGGCAAATTGTTCACTTTCATTTCATTAAATTTTTTGACCGTGGCATGGATCTTGGGCTGGTTTGAATATTTCAGAAACGGATAATGTCCTGGAATTTTCAAACTCAACCACCTTTCAAGTGCTCAACCATCTTTTAAATTAACACAGTATTATATTGATGTGACAGAAAAACCAATACAGACTTCTAAAGGCTGAGCTGTAGCAGCTGGTGGTGACTCTGGCGTTCCATGTGACACCTGGTATGTCTACAAATGTCTGACAGTTGAACGCTATGTGTGCCTCTTTTCTGACAAGCCATGTCCCGCATTCATTCTGATGGGGTTGGCCTTCTCCGGAGAATGCATGGACATTATGGTAGAAGAAAACAGAGTCTGGGCATTTGCCATTCCCACCTCAGTCTCAACGTTATCAAACACCATTTTTCTGGCACTTCAATGTATATGCAAAGCATAACATACAGTGAGCAGCAGTTCTGTAAGTAGACCGTATTAGGTTCTCTTCTATCAACGAAGAATGAGACTCTGAGGCTACAGTGGGCACAGGCTCATCAAGAGCACATTTACATTTACATTTATGGCATTTAGCAAATGCTTTAATCCTGCGCAACTTACAAAAGTGCTTAGTCATTAACTTGCAGTATCCAAAGCTAGTGCTGATAGACCAGAATTCTTGAAGTACTTGAAGCTAGGATACTGCCAGCGGTGCCCAATACAAAACTTCCTTAAAAAAAAAAAAAAGTCCTACAACCTGAAAGTACTCCTAAACTATTCACAACCTGTGGTCAGAACAAGGCAGTAAATACAATACTCATACATACACTCTGTGCTCAAGAGTAGGAAGGAGAAAAAAAAAAACTGGAGACATTTGTATAGGTATATGTGTTCCTAATAAAGTGAACTGTGTATGTACATGTGTATAAATTTTTTAAAGTCTAACTGAGAATTAAAGTACGAACTTATTTCAGCCGGTGTAGAATTTCAAGGAGTTTCCCTTCATTAAGCCTTGATTTTCTCACAGTCCTATGGGAGAGGTGCAGGCTTCACTCCCACACCAGGTTGCTGCTCACACCCTGTTTAGGCCTGACGGATGATCAGGGAGAAGCTGTGTGTGTCAGATCCTTCCACTAAGCCAGCTCAAAAGCAGCAGCTGTGTGCTGTCCTGCGATGGCGACACACACACACACACACATACCGTCCTGTCCACTGACATATGCAGGGGCGGAGTGGCCTAATGAAATAACACACCCAGACATCATGTCAGTGGTCTCCATTATGGTTAAAGATTTTGGTAGCCACAGTCTGCCCACTTAGGTAATTTGTTTCTGTGTATAATCCCATTGCCTGCTATTAAATTAAACCAACTGGTCATTTGGGTTTGGGGGCTATAAATAAAGCCTGTTGCCATGAGACATGGGAAGTGTGTGTTGCGTCTCATTCGATTAAAGAGGAACCACTTCATAATTTCATCTGGAAAAGGTGACCTTGATTGCCAGGTGACCTCAGTGGGTCCGACTCCCAGCAAGTGGTCCAGGCTAATGGCTAAAAGAGGTAATGTTAGTTGCTAATGTATTTCCTGCCTCATTCATATCCATGTCTTGTGATTTCCCTTGTCATACTGTTTAAGCATACACACATGCTCCATGCTCTGATCTCCCTCGATATGGACAATAAACTATAATGTAAAAAAAAAAACCACGGTCCACTTCTAAAAAAAGTAGTGGGTTTGAATTGTGTTTATTTATTCACTAAAAGTATATAAATGTTATAATTAAAAGCACAAGGAAAGTAAAAAGTTTTTTATTGTGAAAATGAAATTTATCTAAAAAGGTGTTTACACCTTTACTTATTTATTTAACCATTTTATTCATTCTCTTTCTTTGCGTATCCATCTGCATTGGCAGTTTTCGAAAACCTAGACATACGTGTACTACTATAGGAGCCACAAAAAGCCTGCAAAATGTCAGTTAGTTATTCTCTTATCCTCTTGTCAGGGTCCCAGTTTGTCCAAAGCCCATCTGGAATCATTAGATGCAAGGGAGGAATACCCAGTCTACTGCAGGGTACCACACACACCCCTTCACTCACATACTCACACCTAGGGCGATTTAGTAGATCCAGTTCACCTACAATGTGTGTTATTCGGAAGGTGGATGAAAACTGGGACACCCAGTGAAAACCCACACAGACACAGGGAGAACACACCAGATTCCTCACACACAGAGACAAGGACCCACAACCTCAGATCCTTGGAGCTGTGTAGAAAAAACACGTCCAGTTGTAATTAAGTAAAGAAATAGTATTAAATGTCTGTTCTACCGAAGACCTTGTATTTAAGGTCTTGGTAGCCCATAAGCTTTCATTTCCTAATGGGTTAGATCCTAAATTGAAAGCAAGTGCATTTGGAAGGTAAACCAGTTAATCCTTTACATATAAAACTCAGAGACAGATCTAATATCAACTGCAGTAAAAAATGTGCCTTGTCTGCCAAAGATACCTAATTGTAGAGAAAATTGAGAGAATTTAAGTGTAAAAAAAAAAGAAAAAGTTTTAACCATTGCCTTTTATGCCGTGTGATTTCAACATTCATGTTGCCTGTTGAGACAATCCCAATAAAATCTTGATTAAATTTTATAACTGACTGTGTTACCGTGTTCCCCATGTCTCCATGCCAAACGTGACTGTGGTGCTTAAAATAAGTAAAAAAGAAGAGAGTCAAAAATGGGGAACCCATCCACTTTTGTTAGACATAGATGTTCTCCGTGTCAGATTATATGATGCAGATCGTCTAAGAATAGATTTGGTAGACTAAAGATGATCTGGGCTCATGCAGAAAACAAAAATATCTCTTTTCTGTTTAATAGAATGTTTCATTTACATTTCCTCATTGCCGCCACAATATTTGTCTCTGCTGAGTGAGTTTTCTGGGAGTTTAGTGTAATCCTATGCCATCCTCCAATTGGTGGCATTTAGACGAACATCACACATGAGCAGCAGTCACCCAGTGAGATTTTAATTACACATTTTCTACTGAGAGAAACTTTATTTAGTCGTAATGGCTCTAAATCCAGACCACCGATCTCGACTGGCAATCAAATAATTCTTTTGTGATATGTGATATTTGTGTACAGCAGCAAAACATCTTAAAATGATCAAATATATGAGGTTCAAAAGTCATTGTATTCAGTAATAAATGTACGCTTTTAGCACAGTCAACCGTTGTTGTGGTAACTAAAATATGACATTGACACAGTGAACACACTCCATTATCAGTGTTGTGTTCTTTCAACCAGTAAGAACACATGTTCTTGACTTTTATATTATATTAAACAGTATTTTGGCAGTGAGACCCAAACAGTTGCTGGTTGTAAATTTTTCCCTATGGATACTGTATATTAATTTGAACAAATAAGATCTGGATAAATCAGCCACAAAATCCGTAATGTTCCAGTGAGAGTCCGTAAGTGCATTTGTATGTGCAGATTGAAAAAAGACCAGGTTGAGAAAGAATAATTTGTGTGTGTCAGAGGTGGCTGAGACATTAGCATAAATCACTAATCATCTAAGGTTGTGTGTAACCAGGTATAAAATAATACCACATAAAAGCATATATTAAATCAGCACACCATTAGATGTAGTATATCAAATTCTGTCTGTATGTGAAAAAAAAGTATACATACATAAACCAACTAAAATCAACACTGCCTTCATTTTCCCACTAAATAATAATGCTCAACATAAGGCCATATGTGCCTTAAAATAATTCTGCAAAAGGGCACATGATGACAAGATAGTCTAGAAGGGCCCGTCGTGTTAATCCCAATTTTGAAGCAGCTTCAAGTCTCTCCCTGCACTCTATCTGTCTCACATGCCCCACAGAGAAAGGGCTTAATAGATTAACTAACAGAAGGCCATAACTGAGGCCCCAGCTAGTTGACACCAGGAGGGGCATCTGCTCAAAGGCCACCTTTCTGTACCGTGGGCCAGAATCACCACAGAAACCCAGACATGGAGCTTTCGTCCTGGGCCGCTTGCTAATTCCACTCCTCCTCCTCTTTCTCCAGATCTCCCAGCACCGATACAGCACAGAGGTTAATTAGATCCATGCATTTATTTATGACTGTGCTCATTAAGTCTCATGTTCTGCTCAACATAAAAGAACCCATTTTACATTTTTACTAAAAGCAGAACAGTGTTCATTTTTCTCAACAGGAAACTGCTACTTTCTGTAACTTACATAAAAATCATATTTATATAATGGACATTAAGCTTAAGCTCTGATTTTATGCTGAGTGATACAAAGTGAATTTTTAATTTACCTTCAGTTATACAAGGTTTGTAATCCTGAGTTCAGGTTACTGTCTGTACAGAGTACCTTGTGTTCACTTTGTAGGGCTGTACAAGTCTTAATCCTTATATTTCAGACTCGGGTTTGACCTGGAATGGCTGAAAACTTACTCTTGGCTCAGTTTCTGTTAGTATTAGTCTTGGACTTGAAAGTGGTTTTGACTTGTGTCTATGTGGATTCTTTTCTGGGTTCTGCAGTTTCCTCCCAGCCTATGGGTACAGATAGGCTCCTCTAAATTACCCTAGGTGTGAATGTGTGTACAGACTGACCTACGTCCAATTCAGTCTACGTCCACCAGTATTTCTGAACCACTCCAACACTGACCATGATCAAAAATGAATTAAATACATTGATTAAAGTAAAAAGTGAAGTGAAAATAAAGTGCTTGCACACAGAGGAATATTTTTGCATGCAGTAAACACACACACACAAGTAAACATACACACTAGGGGGCAGTGAACAAACTTACCCAGAGCAAGCAGCAGCATAAGCGCAGGGGATCGAACCTCCGACCTTCCCTAATAAGTTCCCTTACCTTGAGCCATGGCATTAGAGAATTCCAGATCTGGGCTTCTATATAGCTAGCCAACTGTGGCTAGACAGTTGTGCTAAAAAGCTCTTAAAGTCTTAAAGGAAAGACTCAAGAAGGGGAACCCATCCTCCTCTGGTAGACATACTGTTGATAGTGATAGGAAAGTACAGATGGATGTACAGTAGGAATAAACAGCCAGGCTAAAGTGTAGCTATATATAAATCATAACATAGCAAGAGTTTAAAAGTTGATAGCTGTCTATGTGGTCTCTAAATAGCCTGAAGCTCGAGGGGAGTGACGACATAAGACGCTTCCTCAGCAGCGTTCTAGTGTGTTTAGAGAGCAGGTGGAACTGAAGCAGGAGCATCTAGACAGAAAGTGTTAAGAACATGTGTTTGTGAATCTGAAATAATGCTGTAAAAGCTGCCTCGTTCCCTCCATTACTTATTTACACTCCAGCTGTGCACACACCTGCCATCACAATGGGAAGAGCTGTCTATTTCCATACATATTTGTTTACTTTCCTAACAAAATAAAAGGAACATTAGATATATTAGGTGTTATAAAAACAAATTTGAGCTTCTGCAATGCAGGAGCGATAAACGTACACTAACGCAGACACAGGAACATAAATATATAAATCGAGCACTAAGCAGGATGAACCATGGGTAAGAAGTGAAAGCTCTTTGGGGTCCATTTGGAGCTGCTTGAACTACTTGCTTAATTATATGTAAAGGTCAATGGTAGATAGAGGGATGAAATGCCAGGGAAAGGGTCACTGGTTAAAGCTCTGTTTTCTGCCTAATAGCATATTCTACCTTTAGCACATACACAGCTTCCCCATCCATCATCCACAGAGCCATCCCAGAGAATTAAAAGCAGCAGCTAATATGCACTGACAGTCATGCCAAGATAAGGCTGAACTGAGTGGGCAAGAACATCTGTCCAAGAATGTACTTAGAAATAATTTAAATATGAGAATTGAAATCAGGGTGGCCTGATGGCGCAGACTCTGGGTCTCTGGTTTGATTTTGAGCTGGGGTGTGGTCTGAATTCTCATGGTGTGGTGTGTGTGTGTGTCCATTGGTGGTCTGGACTGGCATTCCATTTTCTTGGGATATATAGTAAATTTAATAAAAGAAAGATGATTGTATCTTTGCTCTGTGATTAACAGCTGGCATGCATATTGGAGGCACTTTTAGAGATATATCTGTACCGCTGTTCTGGCAGGAATGTTCAGGGGTTTAGTCCAAAGCCCACCTCCTTTCACCCCATGACCTTTACCCTGGACACTTCAGCACTTTAACACTTAGCAGGGCATTACTAATGCTTTTTATAAGCTTATAGCAGTCTCCTTCTCTCAGAGAAGAATGATATGTGGGAATATATTGCAAAATAGTCTGCTTGTTTGACTCACGCCCTCAAGCCCTCGTGTTTTAGTTGTGACTCTTTCTGGTCTTCTTAGCACTTGTATTTAGCTATTTGGTGTAAAATTGCATTATGTGTGTCGCTACTGAATCTATGTTTGTAAGTTGCTTTGGACAAACGTTTCAGCCAGTCAAATAAGTGAATTGTAAGTGAAAACTTTATCCAGTTAAGTGTTAGGGCATTGCACACTGAATCGTTCTATTTCTAAATGCTAGATAAAAACAGAATTCAGACAAAGTCAACTTTTGATATGAGTGTAACTCATGGCAACTAAAGCAAATGAGAAATGACTACAAGTAATGGCTCTAAAGTAAATGTGTGTATGTGTGGGATGGGCTGAGAATGAACAGATAGATCCAGTCCCCTGGATGTAATTGCTTAGATAAGGGGGACTCACACTGCCTTTCTATGGAAGACGGCAGGCAACTTTGTGATTTACAGCTCGCTAATGCTCCTGGCTTCAAAGCCATACAGAAAAAAAAATCATTAATAGATATATTTAACAATGTGAAACATTAGTCATTGCCAGCACATTCTCTTTGCAGCAGTGCTTGAAAGAGAGAGATAGAGCGCCTTAAAGAACTGATTTCAAATACTTTATTAATGGGTAATGAGATAAATCTTTTTCTGCTGCTGCTTTTTCTTCTTTGTTTTTGTTCATCAAAATGATATCTAATTGAACAGAGAAGGTCACTGATCATTTTTCTATTCACAGCATTCATTATAGTATATCCTGTCTGCTTTTTATATATTTTCATAGCCCATTTGTCCACTGAAAGAAGGATCATTTTGTATGAACAGCTGTAATCTACGCAATAGCTCATAAATCCATCTGGAGATCGGCAGAACATTATTCAAAACTTATATCATTAAGCAAATCACAAAGAAATCAAACAGGGGTGAAGTGGTGGCTTTTCTTGCTCTTGATGTGGTTCCTGCAGCACAGAGAAAGAGATTTGCAGATTTTTTAATGAGCTCTCCTCTCGACGTCTCGCCCTGGTTTGGCTGATTAATGAAAGCATTTGGTGACCTTTCGCTGTTCTTATGGAGTGTTCAGCCCTCTCCAATTCCTTTCCCAGCTCAGACAAGATCATGCTCGTTTCTGCATTACTGCTACATTTCCACTTACTTTCATGAAGTTTTCTTTCTCATTTTGTGAAAAATGGCTTATTTCATCTGTTTTGTTCACAAAAAAGGACTTTTTTCATTCTTTTATCCTCAACGATTCCAAACCTAGGACCTATGAAAAAAAAGCAGCAGTCCTACTAATTTGTTTGGACTTTTGGTTGGATTAGCTGAACAAAGTTGTTCAACTGTCATGTGTTTCTTGCAGTTCCATGATGTCCTAATTTCCCAGGCCCTCTCTCACATGGCATCAAGAGCAGTAGGAGGCAGATGATGGAGTGATCCTGAGCAAACGAAATGTGTGCCAGCCCTGCTGCTGAGGCCTTCACAATGGGCATCCTACCCTGGTTATCACTGGCACATACTCAATCCAATATGCCTACCACTCACATGCACCAGATCCATTACACACCATAATGACAAAATAAAGGATGAAACAAAACATCATTATTTTAGACCAGATCATTTCTGATCTGCAGCTTTACAGGTATCTTTGTTTCCAGTGACCTCGCCAACACCAAGAAAACTTGGGTATAAAGAATGACATGTTGAAAGACACCAACACTCAACAGGGGGAACTTATAATCAGTCTGATGGACGAAGAAGCTTGTCTTCAGGATCTGGTAGGATCTTATAGGTTGTAAGGAAGTAAGACATTGTAAGCTTCAGAATAACAAAAAAAGCATCTGGATGAGGCAGGACCTTATGAGCATCAGAATGACGGAAGTAAAACCATGTGGACCTCATAATGGCTGGCGCAGACTATTTGCCTTTAGAAGTAGGAACTTATGGGCCTCAGATTGATAAGACAATAAGTCTGGATCATAGGAGTAGGAGTTTGTGAGCCTCAGAATGAATAAGGTATACTTGTCTGTTTTATTATGGTAAGAATAAGAGCTTAAGGGCCACAGAATGGATAGAGTAGAATTGTTGAATTCATGATGATAGGAGTTGTAGCTCATAGGCTTTTAAAATGGCTGGAGTAGTACTGATGTTTTTAGGATGGTAAGTTTAGAATTTTGTGAGCCTCAGGATGGTGGAGAAGCACTGTCAAGTTTATGATAGTATGGCTGAAGCAGAAGTGTCCGCTTTACAGTTTTAAGAATAGGATCTCGTAGGCCTGGTCAGCGTCAGGAGGGTAGAAATAGAACTGTCAAAAAATATTAAGGTACATGTAGAAGCTTGCTTGTCTTAAAAAGTAGACTTGTCAGGTTTGGGATAGTAAAAGTATAATTGCTTGGTTTAGAGTGGTAGAGGTAGACTTGTCTAAGTTTAGATGGTAAAAGTAGAATTTTGGGGTTTGGGAAGGTAAGAGAAAACTTGAAGTTTTGGGATAGTAGGCGTACAATTGACTGGGTTTTGATGGAAATAGTTAAACTTTTGGATTTAGGTTGGTGGGAGTAGAATTGTCAGGTTTAAGGTGGTAGAAGTACAAATTGCCACGAAAATTGCCACATTTTGTATAGTAGGAGTAAAATTGTCTTGTTGGAGGCTGTAGGAGTAGGATGATCAGGTTTGGGTGGTAGAAGTATAGTTGTTGATTTGGGATGGTGGAAGTCGAATTGTCGGGTTTTATACAGTAGGACTAAAATTGTCTGAGGCTTGTTAGCCTCAGAATGACTGGAGTAGAATTGTTCAATTGCAGTAAGTTGTAGACTGTAAGGACATAGGTGTTGTTGGTTGTTGGAGAGCCACACAGTCAAGAGGCTCCCAGAGACACCAGCAACTCTCTTTGCCGTCAACACCAAACTTGAATAAAGGCATGTGAATAAAGTGGAGATAACACTCATGTCTCACATGTTCAAAAAACGATGTAGACCTTAATTCTTAAATACATCCCGCAGTAAGTTAACGTGTGTGCGTATCATTTTAAGAGCTTTTTCTAGCCACTGCATTCTGTGAGTTTAGCCTCACTGCAGGAGTCCATCCACACTCAGGCATGCTTTCAGGCCAGCACTTAAGAGGAGACACACACGCCATGTTGTCGCAAGTTGTGGCTGACTTAATGGATTATTATTGTTACTGCATTCCCTCAATGCATGCTCCTGAAGGGGGAAGAGGCTTAGAAATGTCTTTCAAAAGCCCATTCAGTGTGAACCTACTACCAGAAATAGTTATAAAGTATATGGCTTTGGTATGGATTGGTTATGTTTTTATTCTTTCATCAGTGCCCCCCTGAGGAGGTAAAAGGAAAGCGAGTCGAACTGATCTTCAAGAGGACATGTGACGTATATGTGGTCAGCCTTCAATAGCCTGGTCTTTGATCTTTGGCTTTCAAATTGGATTTTTATTCTTGAACACTGATTTTTCTTGACATTGTGAGAAGCTATGTGTGCCCATACAAACATCTCAACCTAAATATAGCATATGTGTAATTATCTTTAATGTTAATTTACCAATTATTATGAGCAGCAATGTATGTAGCACTAATGGAAAGTGATGCACCATGGTGGAGTGAGTTATTTTCAGATGACACCATTAACCTTTTGTTTTAATGCTTTTGCACTTAGAAAGATAAAACCTAGCTGAGTGTTTGTGTGCATGTGTATGTGTGTGTGTAGTTAGGCTCGTACACCCAGGTGAGCTCAGAGTAAATGGGAGTAGAGTTACTAATGGGGCTGAGTCTTCCTCTTTTTGTTTGGTGAAAAAAGAATGAAGTATCCCGTAAACGCCTCCCTTCCAGAAGTCCATTGTAGCCCTCAAGGGGAAAGGAGGAGTGAAGGAAGGGAGAAAGGGAGAGAGAAAAAGAGATGGGTGGTGTTTTCAATCTCATCACATTACAAGTGCATTTACACGACGGGCGAAGATGGCCGTTGGCGAAAAGTGAGCCTTCTAGTCGTCGCTAGCTAACCCTTTTAGCTGAAAGAAGCACTGGCTTTCTGGTGCCACTCACAACTGCGTTAGCTGTACGCTCATAATGGCCTCGGATTGGGTTACCCCTTTACTTTAGAGCAAACAGGACTGGCCTTAATTGCCTTACTAATATTTGCATGTCCCTCTTCATGTTATCGAACACCGTGCTAAGTAACTGAGCACCTCCGCCCAGGTGCTATTTCTAGTTTGTTTGCACATGCCACGGAGAAGGCTGTTGAAACAGAACAATTACTAACCAGATTTTACACCATAATGGAAGAATGAATGCTTTCTCCATTTCCCCAAGCTTGCTTACTGGCACAGAGGCATTGTGAACACATGCAAAAGTCATGACCTCAGTATGCTGGCCCAAATGCTTGACTATATATATATATATATATACACACACTGGGAGGACTACAGAAAAGAAAACCCGAAGGTGTATTGTGGCACTAACACATTAGCAGTAGATCCTTCTTATGTGATTGGACCAGACGAGACAACCTTTACTCACATGAGTGAGCCTTGGGCACAGTTGACCTTCCTTAGACCTTCCTTGTTAGTTACTTTGACGAGGTTTGACAAGGAACAAATTGTGATTGAAAAGACACAAATGATTGAAATTTAATTCCTTGTTTGTGTCAACATACTTGGCCACTTAATCTGATTGTGGTTCTGATTCTGATATTTTTCATTTTCAGGTTATGGTTTGAAGTCAAAATGACAAATACCAAAATCACGAAAGGCAGTTTAATATAAACTGGATTTAAGGAAAGAAAAAAGCATGAAGCTTGGTATAAGTTTGGACTGTAGTTTGAGGCTTTGCTTTAATGAGCTATTTTAGTAGAGCATACAAACTACATATGAACTACATTTTAGTTCATATCTGGCATTTTGACCCCATATCTTCCTCCTCCATGTCTCATCAATACACTTTATAAACAGGAGATAAATGACACTGACTGAGTGTTGATGGGTTATGTAAATGCATTTTAAAAATACGTAGAATATGTTATATATTGTGTGTATAATTCCAATATACAAAATCTTGTTCAAATACGTTTTTTTTTTTTCCAACTGCCCAAAACCTGAAAAACTGTGTATTTATTACGACTCCTGCTAACTAACTAACTAACCAGGTGCCTTTATTTATTAGCAGGCTTAAATGAAGTTGTGATTGCAGACAATTATTGATTGCTATTTTTTTTAAGTTTAATTTGTGCGTTAACTTAGTTGTGCCATGTTGTAATAAATATCTGTAAATGTCTACTGCCCCTAATAATGTTACAGATTATACATTACATAATAGCATAAAGATTGCTCCAGTTCTAAAAACGATAATTATATAAGTATATTATATTTTAAAAAATCATGTAATTAATCTCACTTTATATAGCATTATAAAGTCCTTTCTATAGAAACAATTAAAAGATAGTTTTTTATTACTATAGAGCAAAATAATGAACATCTACCCTCATTATTATAAATATATAACTATAATTAAGGCAAATAAAATATATAATATATATAATAGTTCATTAAATTAAAACATTTATATGAGCCATAAAACAAAATACCCTTCCATGCTAACTTAATGACTCATAGCTGAGGTCATATTCAGGAAAAACACTGTAGGATAATTAGTAAGAAACAATCTGCAGTAGTACAAACTCTTGTACTATTAGAGGAAATAAAAAGAATTAAAGCTAATGTTAACCTGATTGCCTAGTCAACTAGCTGTTCACTAGCATGTTTATACTAACCAACATATACAAGTTTGGTCCAGTCTGTAATTCACACAGTAGCATTAACTCTAATAAGTAGTGTTCAGTTAAATACTAGCGTTATTATTTGGCTAATTCGTTGTTGCTGCTATGCAGGAGACATCATTAGAGTAGGTAAAAGAGAAGACAATGTTAAGAGCCTTTAATTATTGAAACTTTGAGTTAATTATTAATGTGTATAATATGAGGATGGGAATAAACTGGGGGAGATAATCTTTTCCAGAGACTGTTTTAAGAGCACATAGCATGGCAGCATAGCACAGTAGCAGCATTAATGACCAAGTGTGTGTTTAGATGTGCACGGCTGGGCGTAATGGTAAATGCATGTACAGTTTGGAAAAAAAAAAAAAACTGGCCTGGACTCTAACTGGGGGAAAAGTCATTTTTGTGGAATATTGGACATTTACACGAGTCTGTTAAAGCTGTCTGTTTCTCTTTGAGTAATGAGAGACTTGGACTCCTGCAGTGAGGGCTAGCAGTCTTTCATAGTTTCATGTTTCCTGGTGGTGGTGGTGGTGGTGGTGGTGGTGGTGTCTTTTTTCTACATGGATTTCTTGTATTAGCCCAATTTCTCCTCTCTTGCCTCTTGTGTCACTGCCTGCGTCCTCTTATTTAGCCAACAGCTTTAGACTGTAAATGAATGTAACCCATTCAACCTTTCCTTTCAGTGCAGAATTATATCTGTACATAGACACTGAAGTACCAGAAATACTGGTACACCTGTCTAATACTTGGAAGGTCTGCCAAGCATGGGACATGGACTCCACGAGCCTACAGAAATATTATGTAGGCAATGAACACCATACATCCTGCAGAATAGTCCGCAATTCTGCTATTTTCCCAAGGTGTAAGATATCTGTGTTCCACGGAGCATTGCATGGCATCCCAGGTGTGTTCGATAAAGTGGAGTTCTGGCAAACTTAGATGAGTGTTCCTCAAAACATAATATGGTGTCTCATGTGGTGGTGCATTTTCCTGTTGAAAGAGGCCAGAGCTAGGAATGAATGCAGGACATGGACAGGTGTAACTCATCAGAAAGGACGCACAGAGCATTCACCTGTCACAGATGTTTATAGATGTACCAGCTGTCCCATGGAATGCCAGCCAAACAATCCCCATACCGTTATCAACCACCAATTTGTACCAGTTTATTTTAACATATGTACCAGTTTTTCTGGTACTTTAGGGTATACATGTATACACGAGTGTATGTATAAATTCTGAACAACTTTGACAAAAGCCAAGTTGTGATGTACAGACGACAGGGTCAGAGCATCTCTAAAACAGCAGGACCCAGTGTACAGTGGTTAATACCTACTAAAAGTGGTCCAGGGAAGATTCACTGTTGTGTGTGGAAGCTAAAGCCTAGCTGATCTGGTCCAATCCCACAGAAGATCCACAGAAGGATGTGTTGCTAATGTCCTGGTGCCACAGATACCACAGAACACCTTCAGAGGTCTTGTGGAGTCCATGTCTTGACGGGTCAGAGATGTTTTGCAGGCTGTTCAGGCTGTTGGTTTTAATGTTATGGCTCATCAGTGTATATGAATCTATAGGGACATATATATGTCCCTATATATATCCACATATATATATAGGGAATTTGAAAAGAAGAAAGTAATCTTATCTTGCGGTTGACATGAGAGACATACCTTTCCAACCTGCGTAAAGGCTTTAAGTGCATCTCTAAAATGGGGCTGAAATGTGCCACATTCCTCCCTGATGAAGAGACTGAAAGTGATGAAATGTTGACCTACATAATGACAGAGCTAAGTGCTCAGTGTTTACACCCACTCGCACACTTTCGCACAACACCCTGGCCACCTGGCCAAACAACCAGTAATTCAAAAGAGCTGAAAAAAGATCATGACTCTTTCATTTAGATTTTTTTTTTTTTACAATAAATCCATGCTTAAATGTATCAACTTTAGGATCAAATGAGTAAACAAAGATAAATGTATTTTATTAAAGCAAAAATTAAAAATGAGAGCATATTCTAGAGATACCTCATTTTTTCATATATGCAGGTCCTGAGACACATTCAGTAAACACTCAAGATCAAGCGACTCTTCCCTTTTTTAATCACTCTATATGTTTGCACTTTACCTTTATGACTGTAAGTAAGTGAGGCGGTAATCTGTTTAAATAACACAAAGCAACAGGCCCAAACACGCCATGGCATTCACAACTGCTCCTAGGAGAGAGGACTCTCTCTCTCTTTCTCTCTCTCTCTCTCTCTCTCTCACTCTCGCTCTCGCACTCTCTCTCGCTCTCTTACTCAATCTCTTGCTCTCTTACTCAATCTCTCTCACTCTCTCTCTCTCTCTCGCTCTCTTACTCAATCTCTCTCACTCTCTCTCTCTCGCTCTCTTACTCAATCTCTCTCACTCTCTCTCTCTCTCTCTTTCTCTCTCTCTCTCTCTCTCTCTCACTCTCGCTCTCGCACTCTCTCTCGCTCTCTT
>JAOVVF010000017.1:16595473-16606998 GCA_028565595.1 Duopalatinus emarginatus | reverse complement strand
CACACACACACACACACACACACACACACACACACACACACACACACACACACACACACACACACAGACTCGCACCCACCCACACATCTGCGCCGTCTGCGTATCAATACTCATTATGTGTCACTAAGCTGCTGCTGATACAGTCGGATGGCGATGAACTCTGTGGTTACACACTGTCCCAAAGGCCAGAGCAGGAATTACATAAATAAATCTCTCATTTTATTTATTACTAGCTTAGCATGCTGCCTGGAAGGATTGAAAACCGAGGTCATTACACTGAGCCTGAAAAAAGCCTGAAATATAGCAACTGCTCTGCCAAATATTTTTAAATTATTTTGAAACGGACTGCATTAATAATAATAATAATAATAATAATAATAATAAAACTGAACAGACTATCTGAACACTTTGCTCCATACCTTGGTGTAAAATGTTTTTTGTTGCCGTCATAGTTTCTTAAGAGATTTGTGTCTTTGAAATTCAATTGTAAGACCAACAGTATACCCTTGCACCATTGTTTCCTAACACAGAGGAAAGTGGTGTTCTTTAGCCTTTCTACTGTAAACGTGATACATATTGAATCAGTGGGTATAAAACAGCAATGCAGCGGAGGCCAGGTGATATTCTGACCACAAGGCAATAAGTCAGGATCTGCTGATTGGCACTGGTGAGAGCTAAAAATTCAAACCTGTGTCATCAGAAACGAGGGCGATCCATCCGCTGTGCAAAATTACAATTTGTCTTCAGTCAATAGAATTTAATATCTATCGCAGCTCTTGAGGCAAAGCGCAAATGAATCAATGTCATCAATACATAATCAGTCTGAAATATGAAGGCAGCAGAATTATGGAGGAAAACTTTTTACTTTTCACACACACACACACACACACACACCCCACCTTCCACTCCACCTACCCCTCCTTTCTCTCACTTAAGCAACACCGAGCTTGCGTTAGCAGTCCTCTCATTTTATGGAACTGACATTAATTGTGACAAATTAGCTTTCACCGAGACTGAATTGCTCTTGTCTTGCAGGCCTGACCTTGGGCCTGAGGGGCTTTCGGCAAGCGAGTTAAAGTGCTTTTAGATCCGCTGTCATTTTTCCCCCTTTAAAAAGCAATTCTGCTGCTGTCACGCTTCCTGTGTCGTCCTCCCCGGATAACAACCAGACGTTTAGTTACTCACAGCGACTGTAGATAAATATACATGCTAAGCTAAGGACTTGGTGACAAACAACAAGCAGGTCCATATGCAGCGAACGTATGTTGGGAAGGTAAATCGATCGCGCTGGTGCGAACGGGACGAGACGGGGACGGAGACAGGCATGGCGAACCAGAGGACAAAGCTCGTCTTCTAGAACAACACTCGTAACGAGAGAACTAATAAGAACCGTGAACGCTGCGAAATCTGTTGTGTACGTTTGCAACCTGCAGTGAAGTGATTTCGTCAAATTAAATTATAAATTATAGCTTTTTAATGAGCACCAGATGTCAGAAGCAGGCAACGTTCCAAAAAAACAGAACAGTCTGACACTTGAGGACGTTTTCGAAATGAAAAATAGCACAACTACCAAACCAAAAACAGAAGTGGTGCTACATTTAAAAATCATATTAAATTCGAATGTTTTTTAGGAGATGTTTACAGACGTACGCTAGTTATTAATAAACTTGTGGGAAAATTACAGTTGAGCCAGAAATGAAATGTAAATAATTTTGCCTACATTTTATCCTGAGTGTAATCAATCAGTCAGGATGTGATTATTGTGTGATGTTTGTTTCTGTGCTATTGTGCCATGTTCATGATGCTAATGTAGCTAGCAAGGAAGGAAAGCTAATAGCTACGAAAGCGTTGTGCTATGTACTATCATTTTCACATCAACGCAGAAGTACAACGGGGCACTAGCCGAAATTCTTTAGGCAATAAACACCATACTTCAGTCCACAATTCTGAGATCTGGTGACTTAGGTGTGAATGGCAAAACCCTAGACTCAGATGAGTGTTCCTCTAACCACAATTTGGTGTCTCTAGACATGTGTCGGTGCATTGTCCTATTACAAGAGGCCAAACCCATGTCTGAATGCAGGGCATGAACTGGTGTAACTCCTCAGAAAGGATGCAGACATACTCATGTGTCAGAGACATTTGCCTACATACCAGGGGACCCATAGAACCCTGTACTATTATAAAGCTTTCATAGATGTCTATTGCTTTATATACTCAATGACGGACACAACCAGTGATGTATACAACCAGTTGTATTTTGCATAGGCTTGTCTGTGTCACTTTTCTGGCACTATATCCTTTGTCTTATTGCGCTTCTTTACCAAGTCATATTCCTGTGTATGTTTTATTGATTATGATTATGATCAGACTAACAGACTAACACATCCACATTTTCTGGGTCACAGCCTAAAGTGCCGAATGATGATAAATGGCCGACTGGAAAATAAAAAGGAATTAGGATGTCTGATGTCTCATAATAGCTAATATGACTTTTTGTTGCTTTATGTCATACTTTTGTGTATTTTTAGATATGGACATCTAATATACCATGTCAGAAATAAGGTAAACTGTGTAGGCAAATAAGCTTTCCTTATTAGAAACTTTAGTCTCCAGCACCAAATGGAACAAGCTAACGTTAACTAATAAATAAATAATAAATCAGGACATGCACTGAGACTCAAGACTCTGGGGTCAATTCTCACTTTTATATTCATGTCTACTTTTCGCCACTGTTTACATATGTTTTTGTACATTTTGTTAATTCCTCTTAACGTTTCTTTCTCTTAAGTGTTTTTCCTTTCCACAGTCACCTCTGGATTTCTCATCAGGGTTAAAATTGAAAAATTGTGTGAAGCTGGTTTAGGACAATGTCGCTATACAAATAGAATTGAATTGAACTGAACTGTCTGTGTGGGTTAACTGTATGTTTACTGTTGGTATGTTCATTCGCTGGCTGCCTGAGAGGCATTGAAGTGAGTATTTCACGGTGTTCGGTATATTGTTCTTACACACATGACGAGAAAGCTTTGAATCGCTGAATAGATGTCATTTGTTCAGCTACATTTCACAGAAGTGGACGCTTATGTAAATGTCATTTCTGGCCCACACTGTTCCGTTAACAAATGTTAAATCAGCTTCTTGTTATATTAAGTAAAATGGCTAATCAGCCATTTATTAATACTGATCACAGGTTTTCTATCAGGTGTTTGAAAACGGGTGCAGTATCGCAGCTCTCTCCTTGATGTCTCCTGTGCGGTCTGTATCTCTGAGCGTGTTTATGAGACGAGTGGCGTAACACTGAGCAGAGGAGCCGGTGTTTACCTTCTGATCAGGAAGTAGTGGGTTCGTCTGCAGTGAACTCAAGTGGCCGTTCATGAGCGCTGTGGGTCTATCGTGTTCGCAGAACAAACTGCCGTTGATGTAGTGGAACCGGTCTCCAGGGACCAGCCGGTTCCGGCAGGTAGAACACGTGAAACACTGCCAGAGAGTGGGACAATAGGCTCTCGTTACCCACAATGCAACGGTTTAACTTTCACACACATGCACAAGTCAGACAAATCATTTACAAGCACAACTGTTAAAAATACACCAATTATTTATATGAGGAAAAAAAAAATATTCTGATTCATACACGTAGAGGACATTTGTTACAGTGGTTATTATATTAATGATATTTATGATGATATTAATACTGTGGGAGATTACACATCTCAGCAAATTAATACACACACTGTGCTGTTTATTCTCATGGATAATGTAATCATCTCCAGCATGTAGGCGTATAGATTGAGACGTGTGTTACCTTGAGGTGGTACACATTGCCTTGTGCCCTCATGACCAGTTCGCTGGCTGGGATGGACTGACCACAGGCACTGCACGCCCCACTGTTCCCAAATAACCTAAACACACACACACACACACACACACACACACACACACACACACACACAAACAAAGTTAGCAACAGTGCAGACAGAGGCAGATGGTAAAATATTTAACCATAGATTAAAGTTATCGGCCTGTAGCTACTGATATTCAACACATAAACACACATAGTCATTGTGAGTTGTGAGTGTGTGTGTGTGTGTGTGTGTGTGTGTGTGTGTGTGTGAGAGAGAGAGAGAGATAGAAAGAGAGAGAGAGAGAGACAGAGAGAGAGAGAGAGAGGGATCCTCTCAAACAAAAGCACAAACAACACAAATAAAAAGAAAAACTAGAAGTTCAACAATCCAGCGACAGTACTGAGATACAAGTCTTCATTTTGAAATGTGAAGCCTTTTTTATTGATCTGAACTTTATTACAGTGTTTATTATATCTTTGGATAGAATAAAATGAAATTAATATATGCACGGCATCTGTTTGACTGCCTGTTTACACTTGACTGTGATAATGAAATCCTGCAGTGAGGCTTAGCTTATTTCAATGCAATCCTGTGCCTGCAGCAACAGCAACACGCGCACACACACACACGCACACACACACACACACACACACACACATACACACAAACAAATGGCATCTTCAATTTTTCGGATATTGGAAAATGTTAAATTGTTGTAATGCCAGCAGTCCAAATGAAAAAATCCTGTCGTGTCCTCCAAAAGCTTGTAGCGCTGCTGCTGCTTGCCTACGTATTACCTTCAGCACTCGTTTATTTTTTTTTTCACTACCTATAATAACCTGGAACATAAGCAATCAGGACCTAAGAGCATTTGATTGTACATCTAGGGGGAGACGTAGTGCTTTAGCCATTAGGAGAGCGGCGCGTGCTCCGTTCCCATTAGAAACCCTCGGCTAGCCTGGCTTGATATATAATGTGCATGGGTTAACCTTTTCAATCACGGTGTCAACACTTTAGATTTGCTGGCGCTCATCTCTTTCATCCCTAACCCTCTCTCCCTCTCTCTCTCTCGGCCTCTTGATAATGAAATGCTTGCTCCTGCTTCTCTTCTATCTGCCTTCAGAGTCCACAATTTAGATTACTTCATCTCGCCGAGCAACAAACTGAATGAAATTTCGATTTGAGCCGAAAGTAATTTACTGGGATCTGGACCCATTTGTCATCATATCTCACTGGTGTTTGCTCTATCAGTGCACTTTTCCTATGCAATCAAATAAGACCACAGCATCTGACAAGCTCTGGCGGGAGGGAGTGAGGGAGAGGGTGAGATAGAAAATGTGGGAAGGAAGAACGAGTGGAAGAGGGATATTCAGTGGGAACGAGGTGGAGAGACGGGAAAGGGCAACGTTGGAAAGCTGGTACAACTCTCACTGAGGGAATAATGAGAAAAAACCCGATGGATATTAAAAAAAAGCGCTGATTCATTTTGCCACCTGACTGTAATTTCATTCCGTATAAACTTAGTATGCGCATTCCTAATGTGAGAAAAGCAGCATGCTTTCACAACTCTCCTGTTTCTGGAAATCTCCCTGCGCTTTGCATGTTTCGCAGCTGTGTGATCCGGTGACAGAAAAACGGCATGCCGCTTTAATATTGGCCCTCGGATAGCTGCTCATAGGCAAGCGGAGAAACAAATTTTGCTGTGGCATCGATTGGGGAGGCTCAATCAAAACTCAATTTCAAAAGTAATTAGCTCCAGGCCTGTGACAACGGCGCGCCTTCGACAGCGTAAATTGAACGGACGAGCCGTGGAAAATGTCAGAGGGATATCTTTAAATGCTGCCATTCTCCTCAACTGCCAAATGACATCTACCTTAATCTTCTGATAGTGCTCCAGCTTTTTCACACACACTCAACCCTTCAGCAATCAACACACACTCCACTGTTTACAGTCTTGCCCTATTTGGGCAGTTGTTGTTTTTTTTTTTTAATTTCCCATGTGTCGACGTCTTTAGGAAAACACTGAGAAGACACAGCGAAGCAGGATTTCATTTTATCAGCGAGCTGTACGTACTGGGTTAATGATTTGACCAGGGGTTGGCTCCTGATAGTATTTGATTTAAGGGCCTGAAGGCGTTAGGTGCTCAATTAAGTCGCTATCAGTCTGCCCTTGGCCTCTAATGGTCTCTCTCTCTCACCACTGAGCTGCAGTGTTAGGGAGAAGAAGGTAGAGCAAGCCTGGGTCAGTATAATTAAAGCCTGGGGACTCTTTAATTGCAGTGACACTGCTGGTTTTCACCTTCTTCTCTCCAAACCACTGCCAATCTCTGCCTTAGTTGTTGTTCTCTTTCTTTTTTTTTTTCCTCCAGGCTATTCGGCTCGGCGATCAATCACCCATAACGAAAAGATGGTCTTGTCAACGAGACATCACGGAATGTTGATTTATTAACATTTTCCATTGCGGAGCAGAAGGATAAAAACAGACGGTCCCGACCACGTCTGTCTTTCATAAGAGAAATATTTGGAGCTGTCTACACTCCATCGAGCGATGTCTACTGGATTTAATTTGGATGCTGGCTGTGAGGTGAATTACAACCTAGTGGAGCAATTTAGGGCCATCTGGCAAATGCTGGCCTCTTAGGCAGAACCTTTTGAGCAGAGTGATGTAAGGTAGTACAACAATGATTTCGGCATCACGGTCCATTATAAAAATGCCTCTCAACATTAGCAGCCAAAGAACCTTAAAAGCACCAGGCTTGATACTTAAGCCCAGCTTTGCATAATGGCAAGGCTACATTAGAGGAAGAGATGGTGGGGGGATTGAGAGTGAAGCGAGAAAACGGGAGAGACGGGAAGGGAAGTCGAGGAAAGGGAAGGGAAGGGAAGGGAAGGAAGGGAAGGAAGGGAAGGGAAAGGAGGGGGCAAAGGAAAAAAAAAAAAAACGCAGCCAAATTACACTTGGTTAATTCAGAGTAACAGATCTAGTCCCTGGTGGATTGAAGTCCTTGAATTAATTCTGTTATGACAAATCAAGATAAACGTTTCCCCTAAATTGCATGCGATTTAATTAATTTCTGAGATCCCAGGTTTTTTTTTCCCCCTCACAGCCTAATAGTTCACGTGCTCATGTGCTGTCACTGTGCTCAAGTGGGCTAACTTCAAAGTGATATTAAATAACCAACTATTAGATTTACCTAGCACGTCCTATTGGAAAAGTGCCATTTAATTACCTAGGCCTATTCAATTAAAGAGACAGTGCCCCCTCTCCCCTTTCCCTCCACCCACCCCTTATGGTCATGTGATTATTCACTAGCAAAATTAATTCTCCCTCCATCACTTTATACTCTGTTGCCTGTACAAATAACACACAGCCTGAGCTTAGAGGAACATCCTGAACACTGTAAGGACTGCGAACATATTTGGGTTGCCGTTTGCTGGGTTTGCTCAGCGAGCAAAATGAAAAACATTATGTAATTATTATGTAAATTACAAACCACTAACGTTATTGCTTAAATTGCAAAACTGAGTCAGTCGCATGTTATTACTCTGAATTACTTTCGACGCACAACTTTCCATTATCCCTGTATGAACCGTATTAACGCGCGATAGACGGAACTCGTTCGCTTCCAGGTTTTACATTATGTAAAGCAAAGTTCCGCTTTGCATTCAACAGTCTCCTGTCTGTCTGGGTTCAAATGTGTAGCAGTGGTGCCTGTTTGTTTCATCTGCCTGACTGAAATTAGATGGCAATAATCCCAGGCCATTCACCTCATCTCCCATTAGAGGAAATGTGATGCATTTTCACTCACAGTGTCCCAATCAATCGGCTGAGTGTTTCTGCGTCGGTGGTATTAATATAAGTCAGTTGGGATATATAACTCCATTATTTACACTGCAAGGCCAATTTAATAATCCATTATAAAAATAAGACAGGCCCCTTTAAATCCCCCTCCCTCCCAGAGGAGACTGGCCTTCGTAATAATCCCCCCTTTACTTCTCTCTCTCTCTCTCTCTCGCTCTCTCTCTCCCGCTCTCTCAAAAGCCAATTTGGTTAATTAAATGTTTTGTTTGCGATGCGGCTCTCGTTCATTTCGGACACGTCATTGGGAGCAGATCGGAGCCAGGGACTAGATCTCATTAGATAAAACCCATCAGGACTAAAGGAAAATGGAGGGGGACTCTAATTAAAGCTTTTAATTGTGTGCACTCGCTGTCAGATGTTTTCTCTCTCTCTCTCTCTCTCTCTCTCTCTCCCTCTCCCACTCTCTTGTCCTTTCCTCTTATCTCTCCTCAGATCATCACAGGCCTGTGTGAGCTGCACACTAATTACAAAGAGAAAGGTGCAGCCACTTTTTCCCCTCCCTGTTCTTTTTAATTAGGGCTGGAGGCTAGGGTCGGCCAGCACTCGATCCCTCCAGATCAGGTGCAGTGGAAAGAGTGGAGGCTCTCGCCATTTGCACTCGTCCTCTCACTTTTTTGCCCTGGTGCACACCTGCTCGTCACAGCCTAGCCTTTCTCGGGAAACCAGCACTTGATCCGACTCACATCACGAGCCAAGGTAAACACTCACTAATGACTAGATTGCCAAAGACTCTCTCTCTCTCTCTCTCTCTCTCTCTCTCTCTCTCTCTTGCTCTCTCTCTCTTGCTCTCTCTCTCTCTCGCTGTCTCTCAACACCAGCCTGGAAGATCAGCACCCATCAAAGATGACGTGTCAGTATTCCTTTTTCACGCACACTATGCAGGAAACGTCCGAATCGGAATGCTCCTCACTTTCGAGATAAAATATTGTATGCTCCAGATTTCATTATCAACATAACATTATAATCAGTTATATATATGACCTACTTGTCTAAATCTAAACAACATTTCCAGACATCAAAAAGGCTAAACTTCCCGAGTTCAAGTGCACTTCGCTTGCCCTTGCTGAGGTCAAACTGTTGAATGATTGCCCTGTGAAATCAGGCAACACCAGGTGAGAGAGACTACAGTGACCTAGCCTTCACTCCAAGTGTCAGACGGCCTTATGTAAATATTTAAAAAGGCCCTTTTCACTAATTAAATTGTCTTCTTCTGGTTCACAAACACACCGGACAGGACACGAAATGCCCTTTAAATTCCTGCACACGTCAAACTTGGCCTCTTCTAGTGTCTTAAAGCAGGCGCTGCTGTGGTTCCCTTCTTTCTATGATGAAAAACAAGCCCCGCAGATGTTCCACAGAAAGAATCCCTTTCGTCTCCGGCTCAGCCAGCATGTCAATTGCTTGACCTCTTACAGCGAGAGGACTTTACCCACAGCGGTTTAACGAGCGCTGCTGTGGCAGAATCCGAGACACGTGTTCTCAATGGAAAATCCACCGCTCTCCCCGGGCCGCCTTACGACTCCCCAACACCTTACGACTTTTCCCATAATGTCCTGCACTCTTTCTCATCATTACATTCCAAATGTTATTTTACATGGCAATCAAACAGCCTTGACGCCCAGATGGACGTCTTCAGAGATACACTTACATTAAGAGGCACTCTTAGATTCCATTAGTGTGCAATATAATATCTTATATGCTTCCTACATGCAAACATTTGCTACTCTTCATCAGATGAAACAAAACACACCCCATCATGCATCCAGCTCAAACATATCCACTTCTGGGATACGAGTATCCCAACGTGGACGGCGACACATCTCACACCCGGACACACACACAGACAGACAGACAGACAGAGTCAGGTCTGACCTGATGTAATCATTTCTGCACAGGATCATGCCGCTCTTGGTGTAGCACGAGGTGCCGATCTCGCCAAGCTGGGCTTGGCAGCACGAGCATTTGAGGCAGCGGCTGTGCCAGTAGCTGTCCATGGCGTACAGGAGGAAGCGATCTGCGATCTTCCCTCCGCAGCCCGCGCAACGCTTCCACGACATGGTACCGGCTCCAACTGGTGCGGACTGAGCACTGCCTCCTGGGTTCACCATCGTCTCTGCTGAAACACAAACAAACACATGTTAATGCTTATTTTGGGTTTGGTTTTTATCTACACTGCAGGTGTGTCGCTTCTCAGCGGAGGGACAAAACTTTTGGGTGGCATTGAGGAACGCAAGCAGCATTTTAGCAAGACTGCGAGTAATTAAACCCAACGACAAAATGTGGCAGATATTTTTTTTAACATGTGGACCTCGTTTTCACAAGGAGAACCAGTTTCCTTTAAACCATAAACTGGATCCGAACTGGTGATCGTTTGGATTATAAGGACCTTTTTTGGATGTCATAACGCACGTCTGTATCCCAGCCTGGTTTGAAGCACTAATCTGCCCTTGATCCTTATCTAAATGCTGAGGTTGGCTCTTTGGTGATGAATGTCTGCTCGCCTGATAACATTGGGGCTGCTGGAACAATTAAAGAGGCGCTGCATGGCTTTTGTCGAGCTCCTTAAATTGCTTTTAAATAGCACATTACCCTGAGCTGAGCCATTCTTCATGCCGGGTCAATGTTTTCTCTCTGGCTAAGAGAGTGTTATTGAGAACGGAGCCGGAGCAGATCATGGTCGTTATTAAAGTTGCATGAGCCGTTCACAAGTGCACACATCGGCTTGGGCGAGTTCTGTTTTAGGACGCAAGAGAACTTAAATATGTTGTTTTAACACCTGCACTTTTCATACATCCTATCTGTGATGAACAATGTGTGTGAATTCAACACTCTTGGGAAGGGAGAGTTGAATTCAAAACCCTGTGGATTTGTTAATGTTAATGTTATTTGGTTGAGAGTATTTTTTTTTTTTAGGCATGAGGCTGAAATCAATGAAGAAACTAATTCTCTTCCTGTGCATCATGCAAAAAGGTGAACAGTTTGTTAAAGTTCATTAATCCCCCAATCAGGGGCAATTGCACAGCGTACCGCTTTTTCTTCTCCTTCTCCTCCTTTTGCAACTAATCGGCGCAATTTTCATTCACTTTAATCTTCTCCTATTTCATTCTCCAGGCTGAGAGCAAACTATTTACTGAAAGGTAATGAGAGAGGGGGGGGGGGTTGCATTCAGTCTAAAGCCCATTAGTGGAGGCTCTTTTAGCAATCCCTCAGTGCTGATCACATCTAAGAGCAGATGAATGAGAAGGACGAGAGGGAGATAAGGCACATCACACCACACCACAGTCAAGTTTCATTCCGGATTGCAGGAGGAGGATTGGGAATGAATCTGGATGGATGAAATCTTATATACAAACAACTTATATAAAGTGTATAAAAATCAGACACATGACAGATCTGATCATACAGGCTACCAGACCTCACATGTAACCTTCCTACAGGACATGACATGGTCATATGATGAAAAAGTGAACATCCGTTTACACATACACATAATGATCCGGATTGTTCCATGTGATCAGAGAGCAAAGCCAAGTTAAGTGTGGCTTACTGTAACTCTAATCAGTGGACATGGAGCAGCCATCTGCGACCTGCCTCTTATTTTGCCTAATCCTCACTAATGTATCCAGTTACATTTCTCAGCGTCAGAAGTAAGCGCGCGCGTGTGTGTGTGTGCGTGCGTGAGTGCGTGCGTGTTACAGAAAAATCGCCGAACTCACCTCTTTTATCTCTTTAAGGTAGATAGAAGGACTACACAACGCAGTTCTTTCCGTGGCGGGGATTCCGACAGTAATAATAATAATAATAATAATAATAATAAT
>JAOVVF010000017.1:16563411-16575838 GCA_028565595.1 Duopalatinus emarginatus | reverse complement strand
TATATAATGTATAATGGATGACCAATGGAAAAAGTCTGTTTCAAGCATAAGATGTTAAATCAATTTACATATTTATGTATTTTTGCAAATGCATCATCATATACTTATACAAAAATGCCAATCCAATCATTGAATCATTCTTAAATATCATTCCATGGATTTCCATATATTGCAGTACTAAGGGATATATGTGGCTTTATAGATGAATTTAGTTAAGTTCTGTACATAGACAAGTCACCATTACTGTGGCAGGGTCTGTCTACAGCATATGTGAATTCAAGCTGCCCTCAGAAGTATACAGTTTTCTAATTTTCTACTTTTACTTTTTAATTTTCATGTAACATTATCCCAACTTCAATGGTAAGGAAATCAGGAAAAGTAAAAAGGTGGAAAAATTTTTTTAACTGCAGTTTGTGAATTTTAATGCTAGCTAGAAAAGTGATGTTAGTAAATTATAAGTATATTACACTTATAAAGTATATTACACTTAAAATATGGCAAATGATCAAGTGCTCCATTTTCTCTCTTTTCTTTATTTCTGGCAATTGTCATAATCAATCTCTAACTATTATGTAGAAATGTGTATATGTATTATCAGTAACTGGGGGGCCACTGCCTAATGTAGTGCATGTGGTGCCAAAAGATGGTGGAAAATACATAAATCTATCTCTGTATTCATCTATAGCAACACGCCTCCAGGATTTTCTAAAACGCCACCACTGTTGGAACTCAGAAAAAAAATGGAAGAAGTGGTACACGTATATGCATTTATTGGACAAACAGATATTCACTATTCAGGCAACTATAGGAAATGTACAGGGGGCGTCAACCACTCTACTCTTCACTGTTTTCAGTCTAAAAGAAACACAGAGAACAAAACAGAAAGAACTAAAATCCTGGGAACACCTAATTGAGGGGCTTTACATAATCTCATGTCACAATGACAAATTGTGATTGTTACATTTCAATTATGCTCTGTGATTTCAAACTTAAAATCGCTCTTCATCTTTCCTGCTCAAAATGGCTTAGTCCAATTTCTATGAGGGCTTTTTCCGGTGTACAATGAGGTAATGGAAATAAATAGGACTTGTATATCTAATAGGATAAGAGAGCGAAAATAGGACTGTAAGTACCATTTTTATAATGGCTTATGCAGAGTAAGAGCCTCTGATTGCAGGAAATGGAGATCTTATCTGTTGCATTAGTGCAGTGAAAGCCTGTCCTTTGTAATCTGGATTATTCAACAGACCCTATATTTTGCCTTTTAGACTGCATATATTAGTCTTTCCATATGTGTGCTGATTCCACTCTGCATATTCATTATAACTGAGTTTCACTGATCTCTTAGTACAGCACATAATCCAAACATTGATATAAAATTATTTTGTCTCACAAAGCCATCAACATTTATAGCTTTTTCTTAATTTCCCTAACCAACTGAATCGAGGGGGACTGTTTAATTGTGAGCACCACAAGTGACATATAAAATAAGTAAATTCCACCTTGTCATGGATAGGGGACTACTGGGTCCAAGTAAAAAAAAAAAACAGCCCTGAATTGTCCTCCTTCTTAAGTTCTACTTCAGGATTGTAATCAGTACGTAGTCACTGTACCTATCAAATCCTTTCAAATGTTAAGAAGAAGATACAGACACTGTATATAATTAAGTATCAAATGTAGAAAGTACATAGGACATATATTTAACACATAAATAAATATCCACTGTACATCCATCGCAACATACAACCCATTTGGTCCTATGTCACATATACCACATACAGGAAGCATACATATACCACATACAGGAAGCAGTTAATGACCAAATTTGGTCATAGGAAATAGAGACAGTGATATATAATTTGATAAGCCATAGAGGTCAGCTTCTTACTTCCTCTAGACTACCCCTGCTAAACTGCTCCCAAAGTGTACAATCAAAGGGCAACTGGAAAGCAGGATATGCTTTGTTTTCTCTATATAGGTGTAGATTTGGAGACAAGACTAGGCCTTTAAACAGATGGAACAAGATGCTGCGCCAGTTCAGAGGTCAGAGACAGAAATCAGCCCGAGAATAGAGATAAGAACTAGGCCATGGCTTGAGACAGATCCTGTAGAAGGAGCAAGGCCTGATACAGTGGAACAGATGCTACAGCCAAGAGATGAAAATTAACAGGGGGGAAAAAAGGTCGAAACACAAAGGAAACAGAGGTCTATTAATAGACTCGATTGCAATTGGTGAAATGAGAATCCAACCAATCACAAAAGGGATTGTGTTCACCAGAACAGGAAACTATTACCAAATAGAGGAACAGGTTGAATCCACAGGGAACGAACTCTAACCAGTACAGGAAACAATGACCAAACAAGGAAAGTGTAACATAAAAAGACTCAGATAGGTATGTAATGCGTGGCAGAACCAGGGTGAACATCAACTTTTATGAGGAAATATACTGAATATGAGGTATAGGAGATATGAGGCTAATACAGACAGAATAACAATTTAGTGTGTTGCTGATAAGATCAGTCTGGATATATGTTGCTTCTATTATGGGGGTAATTGCCCTCTGAAAGCCTTATTATCCATAATGCTCTATGCCAGACTGCAGGAACTGATCGACTTCAGGACTGAACTGCATAACACACTTCCTCTCTTGAATCCGCATCACCAAACATGTCTAATAAGCAATGCAGTCTAATCTATACAACAGCAGGTACTGTCGCCACTCTTTCATTCACTGCCTGGGTCTTTATTTAAGCATGTGTGTGGATGTGTTTTGAAAGCAGATAATACTGCAGTGTTCAGCATTTTACAACATTTTACCTAAATCAGTTCATTAAGAAACTTAAGAGTTCTGTAACACTGTTTTGTGACAATATCCATTGTTAAACATGTTGTAAAAAATCAAATAGATTTGCTATGAGAGGGCTTAGCTGAGGAAATAAAGTGTTATTAATGATTTAAAGCATTATCCTTGCTATCAGTCAGTGTGAAGAACTTTGCCAGGGTTAAGATAAGATGCTAGCAATTGCAGGAGAATTGCATTTTACTTTATAAAAGCAGATCTATTAAACTGTCTGTCACCCCAGTATGACTGAACTCTGAGTTCTGACTAGTAGCGTTCTAACAGAAATAAGAAATAGAAATGCACGATTCTGATTGGTTAATACTGTTTCTCATCACAACAGCTGGTAGCCAATACAATGTGATTAAACAGACTAAGGAAGATTGTTTGTCATTAGGAGCAGTCACATATGGAATCATAATGATGTCTTCATTATTGTAGCGCAATTACTGTCCAAACTATGTTATTTGACACGTACGGTCAGCTGCTTTGCATGTGTGTTATGTTAACCTCCAACAAATAAGCATTTTGAACTCTAGCAAAATATTTCAGAGGGATTCAACCTGCAAAAAAAACCCTTCTTGATTCTACAACACAGACACGTCTGCTTTTTTACATATACATCATTCCATCCCTTAAAAAAACTGATTGACATGATGATTGCTTGTTTTGCCTTTGAAAGTCTTACCTTCTGTAGTACATGGCCAAACAGCCTGCCAGAGGAAATGAATGGAGAAACTCTCATGCAGGCTGGGATTGTTTTCATGGTTAGCAGTGAACCACATGTTACTGTAATGACTTAGTTTAGACTACACAAGAAATACACAATACAGTCTGTTACATACAACATTGTGCTCTCATTTTTCACTGCCATCATATGTAGAAGTGTTTAGGATACAAAGAGTCTTGTGCTCGATTTTGCTTATATGAACATTTTGCTAACCAGACTGTAAACCATTTTAAACCTGATACTCATTATGATCCAAAACTCAATAAACATATTCTGTCTGAAGGATAGGAGGATTTTTTTTTCTTTTTTGCCCAGTGACTTAATTTCAAAGGGACAATAAACACAATACAACAATGTTCTCCTTCAGACCAAAAATAATAAAGCTCATTTATCCCTTGTTAAATATGTCAAAATGAAACATGAGCAAGAGAAGATAAGCTCATCTGTGATGAATTTTAGCACTGGTCTGAGGACAGAGCGAGAATGAGTGGGCCTTTGTTTCAAGTCAGGCTGACAGGAAGTGGTGGCAGAGGGACAGCGAGGGACACTCATCTCCTGGATTGAAGGAATGCTGGGAGATTCAGGATCCCTTTTTGATCAGAGCTCGCTGACGGATCAGTCGGAGAAAGGCAAATTGGGATCAGGCTGGTGCTTGCTGACAACAGGGCCAATTCTGATGTCCTTTCTTCTCTCGATGCGGTGTGTCTCTTTCATGATGACTTTTTTTTTTAGATGGCATGGGAAAATGGCCTCTAACCCCGGCTGTTGACCACTGAGTCAGTAGGACAAGGCCAGAATTCAGCATGGACCTTTTAAGGAAGGGGATACGGGGGCTGATTGAGAATGAGCACTGCTTTTCCCAACAGTACTACAGAATGTTTCCTTTGAGCATTGTGGGCTATGGGAGCTTTCAGAGAGGAAAGGGAGGCTGATTGATCTGAGGAGGATTTTTTTCTCTACTTGTTAAACAAGATAAAGCTTTCATTAAGGATGGAGCAAAGGGCACTGGGGCCTGTCCAGTAGCTGGAAAGCGAGTTTCCTTGTTGGTCTGGAACTGTGGCTGTGATTAATGCTTCTGCTGTCCATGTTTGGGAAAAGCAGAGTGGAAAAAAGAAAGAATGAGACGATGTGTGTGTGTGTAAGTGAGTGAGTGAGTAAGTGAGTGACAGCGAGAGAGGAAGGGAGAGAGAGAGAGATAACAAAAGAGTTAATAACACCAAATGCACCAATGCCAGAGAGAAAGAGAGGGGAAGACAGATAGGTGGGAAAGTGTGTGTGTGTGTATCAGCATTATTAAGACAATACCCCAATTATATTAGTTCTAATTAACTCTGGAGATCTTTTACTGGTAGATCAGATAATTATTATTATTGTTGGTGGTGGTGTATTCATTTCAATATTTATGAGGGTTGAAATCGACAACACACTGCGATGTTAAAATCCACAGCAAACCTGATAAAAGTAAGAATCTCTTCAGAGCATCCTCCCCGATACATGGCTTTTTGCAGGGATCAGATCTGAATGACTGTTGATCCGATACATTCAACACTATGTGACAGACTGACTGATACATCCAGTACATAAACATATACATAGCAAAATTAAAATATCATATTTAATAAATAATAATGATAATATTTATAAAATGTGTTAGAGTATAAGGATGTTTTATGGATGTTTGTGAGAAAGACAGACTGGGAAAAGGAAATTGTGTGTGTGAAAGAAAGGGAATGAAAGAACAGTGTGTGTGTGTGTGTGTGTGTGTGTGTGTGTGTGTGAGGGAGAGAGAGAGAGAGAGAGAGAAGGAGAGAGAGAAGGAGAGAAAGTAAGACAGAGAGATCCTTCTCACAAAGAATTTATGTCCCTGTCAGGTTTCTCTTTTCCTCATATTGCTGAAAAGAGTAAGGCTGTGGAATGAGGCAAATCAAAGATGGCTGCCGACAGGACAAGGACGCTGTTATTTCATCTCGAAACAATGAACTCCAAAATACAGAGACATTTATAAAGGGTGGAACTGGCACATGATTCTCTCTCCATGTTGTTAGAAAAGGATAGTGTAGCTCTAAGCAGGAAGGCCTCAAGGTCATCTCTGTTTTATTATACACAGCAAACTGAGTTCTACATCCCAACCGGCACTGAGTCTATACAGATCCATCCATTTTAATTCTGCAATATTACTTTTTTTTTACTGATTAAAAATATGCAATTTTTTACTACTCTTTAACATTAACCACATCAAATATAGGATGGTCAAAGGATACAGTCACAGGATGCTGAGACATGACATAAGACTCATTTCCTCTGGTTTAATCATTGAACACTAATGCAAAAACATGTTTGGCTTTTGTTATATTTTTTGGCATATTATATTAGTCATGACTATAAAGCATACCTATGAGAGAGGGGATGGGGGTAGACCTAATAGCATCAAATGCACCAATGCCAATAAAACCAACTAAAACATGTATAGTGGTATAACAGGGAAATACAAAAAATTTTAAAATTGTCCTGTAAAAATGTCCCTTTCTCCTCTCTCAGGCAGTTCTGTTCTGGCTCTCTATCAGACATACAACTGCCCTGATGCTGGCAGCTTAATGGATATAGGGGCACTATGTGTGTGTTTTGGATGCATTAGGATCATACCAGATGTCACTCTTTACACAATAAAAGAGTAGAAAGCACCAGGCATGGCACTCAAGAAGACTCACCTCCACTCTGCTGTCCATCCTGAAAGCAGAAATAGAAGAAAATAAACAGCTGAATTAAAATCTGCATCAAATGGCCGTACTTCAAATAAACGAGAGTTAATATGTGTTTGGGGAAAGGTCTCAGGATTATAAAGAATGCATAGAAAAGACAAAATGTCCAAAACAAACTCCTCTAAAGACTGTCTGCTAAACAGATTTCAAAGTAATACATATTCTCCAAAGCCCATGATACTATTCTAATGATTATTTATTGCTATCCCAAGTTTGACATTAGCTTCTTATTAGCTATAATATAGGAAAATGGAGCATATAAACATTTTTTGTGTGTGTGTGCATTCATATTTTGGGATGAATGAGTCTGTATGTGCCGATTCCTCATCAGTCAGGGCTGAAATGAGGAGCAGGTGAAGGCTTAAGTGTGAGTGGGAGAGAGGAGCTTGTTGGGGTTGGATTTGCTCACTGGGCCTGTTCACTCTCCTGGGAGCCTGATTCCTCTCAGCAACACAGAGCTTAGGCAGTCGCGAGCGGAAACAGGAAACATACACATTGGCTGAGGACCAGTGGTTGGGGAGAATGCAGGTCACGCTGCCCTGTAGCTGATGAATCTGTTTTCTTAACGTCTGCTTTTGCTATGGAAAGTGATGAGTAAAACCTGCTGGCATTGCCCAGTTAAAAGTGTACTGCTAACTTATTTTATTTAATATTATAAGAAGGTCCTGACTTTTGGGTAATAAAAGTATGCCATGCAAGGAATAAAACACGACAGCGCATTACCATCTGCGGTTCTGTAGTGCATTGCTTTTATACCACAGCAGTTTGCCAATAATTTCATTATTTAAATGTATTAATAGACAACACATTATGCTTTTAACTTTTTATCATTTTTACATTTACCATTGACATCCACATGACAGTCAGATCCTTTTTTCACTTATTCTTACTTATTTTTCACTTATTTTCTCAGCCTCTCTTTTAACTCCTCAAGCTAATATAAAAAAAAAATGCAGCCTGTTACATTGCTGAGAAGTCTGTCCTGAAGGCTTAGTGAAGAAAGCTTACTGACTGTTACAAAGTGCAGAGTGGTGGCCTGGAAAAAACCCATCAGATACCATTGTGGCTGAAACTGCAGTTAGATTTTAGATACATATTTTCAGAAATATTTTTATTTACATTTTAGTTTAGTCATGGCTAGCCTTCTGCTAAGGTCATACTGAGTAACGTACCAGTGTAACGAACCCAGTAGTAAAGATGTCTAAAGATTTACTAGCAAAATGTGATTTCCTTACACAGTGAACATGCTTTGATTAAGATGTTGTGTGTATTGTAGAAAAACAGATATACGTCTAATCAATACTTTTTACAATCCAGTTACTAAAATGTCTGTGATGATTTTGCACCTTTATGGGCCTCAGCATACTTTATGGGATGACATTTGCCTGGCTTTGGTGAACAATGTGACGTAATTGTTGAGAAAACCAACAACAGGCCATGTCGCACACATGGCAGCCAGGCAAACTGTGCGGAACAAGACACTACATGACAAAGCTTATGACTGGTCGAAGCACATGTGACAGACAAGGCGGAACTGCAACTTGCGGAACTAGCTTCATTTCGCAGTAGGTATTCTGAGGCCTTCATTCGCTGTTAAATCAATAAATGTAGTTTTAATCCCTTTCTATACTAAAGTCAATTTAAGTATCTTCAATTACCCTAACTGTATGTCTATGGATTGTTGGAGGAAACCAGAGCACACAGAAGAAAACCCACACAGACATGGGGAGAACTCTCCAGAGAAAGGACCCTCTGTCCATCTACCACTATACTGAGTAACATGTCTCCATGTAATAGGTTTCCTAGACCACCACACATATTTTAATTGTGATGCATATAATTTTGTTCCATATGAGCAGTAATCAGCTTATAGGAAACAGCACACTATAAAAACATACAAGTAGGTAAACATACAGAGAAACACTTTTATTCTGAGTTCTGAGTGAATCTGTGAGAAGAAACATTGCCTGGAGACTTGAAATTGTTGAGTGATCTGCAGATGTCTGAGGGCCAAATGTCCACCAACTTATAAATGGATGGTCTATGCGAAATGTTTTTGGCTTGTGCGGCACTGCTCATGCATATTTCTCAGTTGTTTCATTGTCACAAACATGGCATTTCACCAAAATGGAAATCCCTGCCCTGCTGAACAGTAGGGTCAGCTCTTAGTTCCTTCTCGAAAATCTGTAACTGATTTTGAGCTAGGGCTGATGTTGCCAAATCTGAGCACTTCCAGACACAACGCATTATTGTTTGTGAGAAGCTTAAATTTTCACATGATTTATCTATACACTTGGCTGTTCACCTCGACATCAAATTCCTGCTGTCAGGCAGAGCGAGGGGATGCAAGGACATAAATAATCCCCCAAATTTATATATGCTGCCTCTTAGGAGCACACAAAAAAAAGCCTCACTGATATCAGGACGCTGTTGGACAAGTCCCAGTCAGTGCTCTGGTTTTAAGCATCCTCACACTCCCTTCTCTGGGTATAAAAAAGGGCTCCAACTGAGAGATTGGATTTCACAATGTGTTTTTTTTTCCAAAATACTGTGAAGTCTTTTTGAGCACACAGCCTTCTTCTAGAAAGAAATGTGTCTGATTAGAGACACCTGTCATGGATGCGGCCGTTCGTAGCTCTGAGCACTTCTGATCCGGGTGCTTTTTTGGATTCCAGTAAATGCTACATGCAGTTTATAGGCACCCCCTCAGCCACACACACACACTGAGCCTGAGGCAAACACCCCCTGATATTGGCTTAGCCGCCAAGGCAGGATTGTAGTTATAGAGTTCTGTGGTGTGGAGAGGACTGAACCTGACACCCGGGGCCATTGTCGGTCACACCTTCATGTTTTATGGGTGTGATGGGAAGGGCAGGTTAAAAAAACCCTCAATTTTCAGCAGCTGCAGGGAACCTGGGAGACTAGCACAAAAGCCTACAAAGATGTAATTCATTATGAATCATAATCTGTATTTGACAAAAGCAGGACAAAGCAATCTGCTCCATACTGGAATCCTACACCAGCACACAGAAGTCACAAAGCCACACATTAACCCATTTCCCCCCTTTTTTGAAGCAATCTAAGGGTTGAAAAGTCTCTTGGAAAAGATAAATCTGTAAAAGATAGAGCGAAAACCGCAGACTCTTCAGAGAGCACTAAATCAACATAGCGACTACACAATTTGCGAGAATTCCTCAGCATGGTTGGCCTTTTTAACTGTCAAAGACCTTGATCCATGGAGCACGCTGGTCCTAAACATATACTGCATGTATTATATTTGGCTGTTGGAACAGTGTTAACTCGACAGATTCATACATCAAATTACATCCAGCAACTGTTAATGCAGCTCCGCAGGTCTGTTTTTAACTCTGCGGTCGGAGGAGAGAGGCCTGATCTTCGGTCTGAGCCTCGAGGAAACGGGTTCCATGCAAAATGGATCCTCTGAAAGGGGAAAATGGAAGTGGGAGAGTGGGATAGAGAGAGAGGGAGAGGGAGAGAGAGAGAGAGAGAGAGAGAGAGCTTCAGCCAGGACTGTGGACTATAGTAATTAGTTGCACCTGTTTTCTTTAGCGCTTCTCCGGTTTCTCTGTACAAATGCATGTAGAATAGGCATCAAAGCTTTACCAGGCCAATCCTCCTCAATACACTCTTTGTTGCCAGTTGAAACGGAAGCAGCCTGGGGTAATGTGTGACCAAGAGAACCAAGTTTTGGCACTTGGTACATGGTACACGGACGTGAAGGTCAACACAGCTTTCTTATTCGCTGTGTATTTTTACTTTGGTTAAATGGACCTATTCTCAGTTTCTCTCTGCTCTTTTTTTACATCTACAAAAAACAAATATAAGGAAATTGTAATATAAACAGGAGACTAACTCTGTTTTTGAGAGGATTAGAAAAGGGGATTTTTAGCAAATAGTGGCAGCAAGATAAAATTAGAAAGCAGTCGAATATGAAAACTGGGCAGAGGAGGCTGAAACTACAGAACATAAAACATTGCAGGTAAATGTGTAGGCAGTGCTGCCTAGTGGTGTGTAGCAGTTACTGCATTCATGACCACTGGAGAACCTTATTAACCTTTTTTTTAAAAAAAATAAATAAATAAATAAATAAATAAAAAAAGAAGAAAGTAAAAATACAGAAATGAATGCATCTATTTTAAGGGCAAGAATACCTGGACTCATGTTAATGAGATTTAGGTGATCAGTGCTCACAGTAACTCAGTTCAGCCAATATAGTCAATAAAGTTGACTATAAACTAGTAAACTAGATGCTGCAGCATTCGCCATATTTGCTCTGTCAAGTGTCTAACGATAAGAAGAAATCTCAACCACAGGTCAGGTTTTCATTTTTTTCCAAAGCAAGATTAATGATTCATTTTTAAAGCTGTAATATTAAGTTAAATATTACTCTAGGCACCATACAGGGTTGAGACATGATCATTAATGTGTTTTAAAAGTTTTTATACTATAGCACTGCTGAATATTCATGAATATGCAGACTGTAGAGAAGGAGTGTATTAGTGGACTAGCTGTAATACTTTATCATTTAGATAGTGAAAGTGGACAACTCACTGACCGCCGCATTTGATACACATACTAGGAACAGTGAGCACACATGCCCCGAGTGATGGGCAACGCTATCTGTGGTGCCCAGGGAGCAGTTAGGGTGCTTTGCTTAAGGGCACTTTAGTCGTGTCTTGTGAGTCACAGGGATCGTACCGGTATTCTTCCAGGCACAAAGCTGGTTGAACGAACTCAAGGACTGTGGAGGACACACCAAGTAAATTGGCAAATTGCTTTGGTCAAACAAACAATTTTGGTTAAACACCTCAGGATGTGTTATTGCAAAAATAATGCTCATTATTATGGTACCAATATCTGTGCCTTCAAGTGGGCAACATTACACCAGGCTATCACTGATTATTTTCATATAGCAGCATGCCCCACTGTGTTTTATAGCAGCTGTAACAATCAGGTTCTTTATACAACAAAACCATGCTGTAGTTGCTTACTGTAGACTTTATTCATTTTCTGCCTTGAAAATGAGCTCTGCCAGAACAAAGTTTATTCAGTATATGCCAAGCAAAACTGAGAGCTTCAGCAGGTAATGGAAGGGGATGTTGTAGGGGAAGGATGGGGGTGGGAAGGCACTGGTTTATTGCAGTTGCAAATTGCTGGCAAAATTACAAACCGCCCCTTTAAAGCATCAGGGTCACCCACTTTGGGTTTTCCTCACGCATGTAATTTGTTTTATGCTGTGTCTAATACAAATATCAGCGGATGGAAACTGAGGAGGATTAAATTCAGTAATTGCTGATAAGTAACCATCATAATCATTAGACTGTTCCCCCCAGGAGTGATGGGGGATTGAAATGACAGTAAATCACACATATGAAGTCTCATTAAAACTCCTGATACATGAGCTTTAAGGAGAGTTAAAGAAAAATAAGAATAACCGGATTGTGAATCAGGTGTCTAAGTCAAATACTGCAGTACAGGGTTCAGAGTGTGTGTAACAGGATTAAGAGTAACACACCTAGTCAGGACAGATACACACATGCAACAGAAAGTAACATAAACCTACTGGGTAAAATGCAAGTCCAACTAACAATGACATACAGAGCATGCATGCTGATAAAGTAGACCTTCAACTTGTAACCTCTAAAACAGCACAATGGCAAATGAAAGGATAGTCAGTAGAGCGTAGGAGCGGAGCGGGTAAATAATGTAAACCTACACCATTATCTGCTTGGCAAAGCTCATCAGTGGGCCTCTACAATAACTACAATTGAATTGCTGATTGCAGCGCTCCCCCACTCCTTCCCCTATGTGTGTGTGTGTGTGTAAGACACATATGTAAGATGCTCAGGGTCTTTCTCTAAATTGTACAGAAGGTAGAATGATAGATAAATAAACAGATAGAGAGAGGAGTGTCCTTTGGTCAAGGTCAGACTAATGCCACATATAGAGAGAGAGAGATTAATAAAACAGATATATACAGTAATATACATATATATATATATATATATATATATACATGTATATATATATATATATATATATATATACATACATATATAGAACAACCTATTAAATGA
>JAOVVF010000017.1:16473240-16488461 GCA_028565595.1 Duopalatinus emarginatus | reverse complement strand
GGGTGCCAGGGGGAAGGGGGGCCCCAACTGCAATGAACCAGCTTTGGGGGGGCAGCTTGCAAATGGTTGAGAACCACTGATTTAAACAATGACAAGATGTTCAGTAATTCAGTGACTAAAATTTTCACACATGGAAGTGCAAAAACCAACCAGCAAAATTATCAAGTGTGTGACCAGATACGTTTCTAATATGTGCAATAAGAAGTATAATAAGTGGGCTGTGGGTGGAGGATCTGAGATCATCACTGGTGTAGTAGTCATAAAAACACCATTTTTTTCATTGCTTTGTTCAGCACAAACTTCCATTAACATAAAAACCTACCTCGAAAAACATGCACATCAAGTTAGAATTAATGTCATTCATTCAAACCTGTCCAAAAAAATTTATTTGGAAAAAACATAAAGTTTGATTTATTTGCTTGGTGTATTAGTATTGCCCACAATGCAATGCAACCTGAAGAGACTGCTTTAGCAGCACTATAATCTTTATCATACCTTCTCATCTGTAAATGCTACTCAAACAGACAAGGTTTTAAAAACATCTCATACATCAACAGTCCGTAACCTTTTCAGTATTGGCCAGCAGGTGGGGGAGGGGGGGGGGTATACTGAGTGCAAAGTTGGCAGGTAACACAGCTGATGCAGAACGTAGCAAAAGATGAACTTGTGGCGCATACGTCACTCAAAATCTGTTCATGACCTCTAAATCTGTAAACTGTTGTGGGCATGACCGAGATAGTAGAGTAGAAACAGACTGTACCAGGTTCAATGAAATTACTGTATAAATAGCCTATAATAGTATATAGAATTTTTTTTTTTTATGTAGCAATTTAATGTAGCAATGCAGCCCAGTGGCGAATGTGCCATGGCCGGGTACCAGTCTCTGGCTCAGTGGTGCATCCTCTGATTGAGCATAACTGCGGCTGTGGCTGTGTTACATTCTGCACCCTTGAGTCCAATTTTCTCTTTGTCTCCAGTAAATCTAGGTTAGATTTCTCATTAATATGACATTAATATGACATTGCTTATATATAGAATAAAAAAGAAGTTCTAGCTCTCAAGTTGTTAGGATCTTTTTCTCCTAATAGACACCAATGTAACTGTACTAGCAATGTCTTTATATGATGTCAGAACATCTCACAGGATTAAAATACAGGACCAAGAAACAAAAACACTATTTAACATTTTAACTTTTTCACCAGGAATTAAAACAACAAACATTTCCCCTTTTAAACCATTACGCAAAACAGATGAGCAATATAAAAGGTGGGTCTGTAGTAGGTCAGTAAATATTTCTAGGCTTTAACTCATCTCTACTGTAGGGAAGGTGCTGGAATAGTGTGTGATTCAGTTACTTGGCCCAAATGCACAGTGACAGCTTCTTCATACAAGAGTGTTTCTCGTGCAGTTATTCTGCAATCCCCATGACTAATTTATTTACTTCCCTAAAAATGGCCTGAAGAGTCCAGCTCCATCAATGACCTTCAAACAACCTTCCCTTATAGAGAGACAGAAAGAAATACATGGCAGTGCAACACAGAGCTGACAAGATTATTTAAAACACCACTCTGAGAAGAAGGCTTTTTCTTTCTCCTTGTGGTTAGAAGAAGAAATCTCATTTTAAAAGCTTTACTTTAGGTCAAATGGCATCTACTGCTAAATTTTACTCACCATGCACAAGCACTTCTAGTCTGAAAAAATGTACTTGAAGTATGTCCAGTATTCTTATGATATGGTCAAAACTGTATATTAGGCTTGGACTGTGACACAATGAGATTGTTGTAGGTGAATATATATTAAATCATGGCAGATGAACCCTGATTACACAGAGTACAGGTGTTAAACTCTGCAGGCCAAACACACGCTGGCGCATTTCATCCAAGCCTGTGCAAACTTGCAAAGAACAATACTGAAACACTGTTTCAATCATATTCAGCGTTTTCACACCACACAAGTAATTTCTAGAATTAACACCAAATCCGTAGCATAGAGATCGCATCGGCTCGTGGCTCAGTGATTGAAACATGAATGGTAGGTCAGAGCCGTGTCTAAAAACGATCAGAAATGCATCAGGTGTGATGTAACGAATGGGTCCAAATCCTAAAAGGCATCAGCCAGTTTAGACATAAATAAAAGATAAACAGTATAACCAATGTTATTATTATGATTACTGTTAGCCATTCTTTTTCCTAAAAAAAAAAAATGTCCTAGTCTACATGCAGAAGATGGCTTATTAATTTAGATAATTAAAAAATGAAGAAAAAAAAAAAAAAAAAACCGAATAGCTTTAATTTAAGGTTCTTCAAGGGCTCTTAAAAATGTTTCCAGGCAAGTTTTGTGAATTTGTCAACACCTGTGACTCAAACTGGCAAACTGATAAAATGAATAATTTAATTATTTTATTATTTAACCCATCGTGGCTCAAAGGTCTTTGATCTCCTGTACCAACAAGACATGACTGAAGTGCCTTTGATCAACTGCCCCAACTGCCTTATTATTTCCCACCAATTTATACCAAATTACTAGTGGTCCAGGCTTTCTCATTATTTTCCTCTCTCGAGCTCTTTCTCGTAGTCATCTGGTAGGTAGATGGTGTCATTCTTGATTACCACTGAGCCAGTCAATCATGAAGATGCTGCCAGAAAGAGAGGACCCATGTTTTTAAAGCCAGAATGGTGGCAGTGAGGTGACACCTCTTTAGCTTGCACAAACATTTGTACCAACTCACTTTAGCACTTAATGCCTCTAGGGAAACCAATGCTCCCGTATTTAACCGATTTGTGCTAATTGTTTAGCTGCACTAGCCTTGTTGCTTTCTGTTGGGTTAGTACTGTTTGCTTTCACTATTACAACCAACTGTTTATAAAAACAAAATATTTCAGTGAAAAACTTCTTTATAAATCCTATAAATCTCCATCCCACCAAATAAAACCCAAAAAACTCGTTCAAAACTTCAAGGCCTTTTCACTGACCTCCACTGGATTTATTTGACAGTATGCATTCGTAGAGGTACTAGAACAGAATGAGCCAGAAGACTCTCTGGATATATTTATTCTAAATCTCCTGTCTCGTTAAGAGATGAACGAGAAAAACGACTTCCGATCAGCATGATTAACACAGCAAACTGGAAACTGTCAGTAGTTCCTGCATGGATGGAATCCAAAGAGCCCCCAGGCAACATGCAGAGAAATGAATGGAGACTTCAAAGGCAGAATCTAAGATACACACACCAAGTTTCTCTGGTCAACTGTGTGCAGAATACACACAGCTAAGAGGGGTAAAATAGAGGATTCGTTCTCATTAAAGGTCACGAATACAACTCTGTCTACAATTTATATCAGTGACAGTGGAGAAATGATCAATTAAGTAGGCACTGATTTAAACATTGCCACTGGGTCTGTTTTACCAGATTTCTTTGACCCAGCCAAGCAATTAATGCTGCAGATTTTCTTTCTGAATTTGGGGGATTTGAATCTGCATCCACATTTTTTCCTGTTTTTCCTTTTTCGAGCTCTTTTTTTAAAGCTCTTTAACTTCGATATTATCATTGTTACTGTAAGTATTGTGTTTAAGGTTCTATCATGAGGTTAAACAGACCACACAGCACATCTTATTAGAAGACAAAGCACAAATTCAGTGAATTTAAATGCATTTCAAAGAATTTATGTCATGCAAAATTTCACATATAAACAGATAATCGCAACAGCTATAAGGTTTTCTCTCAAATAAAATCTTACATGTAAAAAATCATTTTAGTACAGTAAACCAAATAATAATCTTGGCTGTCATCTAAACAGCTCCTGTATTAGGACAAGTGCATCAGCAACAACCATGTAGTGTAAGTCTGTAAGGCTTTTAAATTAAATTGATAAAATTTTAGCCAAAACGACAATAAGTTTGGCTGAATTATTTCAACTGTCCAATTAACTTAATAGAACAATTGCAGTAACTGTGTAAGGTTTTAAAATTAAATCTTTAAAATGAAGTAAAAAACTAAAGAGAAATAGTAGCTCAAAATTTATTGGATCAGGCCCCTTTCTATTTCTTCTTCTTTTTACCAAAACTACGGTTAGCTCGTCCTTGATTCTTTTAACCTTGAACAGTCGTATTAATAGTCCAACAACACAATCAAGCCCACACTCCAATCTTATCTCTTCATTTGTTTTCCTTTTATTTGCAGCATTCAAATAGAATATGCAATGGCACGCTGCCAATTATCTTTCACATGCCATTAACCATAAAAAAAAAAAAATCCTGAGATGAAGCTCCAGGCCCTAGTGGTCCAGGCTTTCCATTTTTTTTTCCCTCTCTCAAGCTTTCTTATTGTCGCCTGGTAGGTAGATGGTGTCATTCTTGATTACCTCTGAGCCAGTCAATCATGAAGATGCTGCCAATAAAATAGAACCCATGTTTTTAAAGCCAGAATGGTGGCAGTGAGGTGACTTCGCTTCAGTTTGTGCAAACATACATACAAACACACACACACACACACACTTAACCGCAAAATTAAAAAATAAATAAATACAAAAATATTCCCCAAGACTCCTGGCTGCCGGCATCTGACTCTCAAGTTACATTTCAGATGTCAATATCAAGAACTTCATAATAGGAAGTTGTGTCTGCATCAACTCAAAGCTGGAGCTGATGAAATAGTTACCCCTTTATAGTCCACTTGCTCCACCATGCTTGACTCTGTTGCACCTTTTATAACCAGACAAAATAAGCTCACGTTACAGCCCTGGCTGGGATCTTGAAGAAGAGCAGCGGAAAACAAATTAAAGAAAAAGAAAGATGCTGCAGTTGTTTTAGATGATTTTAATCAACTGTTTGTCTGACTGGCATTAAAAAAAAGACATGTCAGATTAAAATACATTCAACCACTCTGGCACTCAATTTTATATATATATAAAAAAGAGGTATGTATATATAAGGGAAAGCTATTTCATATATGTACATGTACATACATACATACATTTACATTTACGGCATTTGGCAGACGCTCTTATCCAGAGCGACTTACAAGGTTACTGGTTTTACAGGTAGGCCAACGTAGTGTTAGGAGTCTTGCAAAAGGACCCTTATTGGTGTAGCACAGACTGGCTGCCCAGATCAGGAATCAAACCCAGGTCTCTCACATGGAAACCCAATAATGTTACCACTGTACCACACCACACCAACCACATACACACAGGCATCTGTTTTTTTAGGAAGTTCATTTGAGGTCTAAATACTAATGTACATAGTTACAGTATTCACACCTCAGAACTTGTGGTTAACTCTACCCTATATCTGTATACCTTCTTCCTATACTTTACTAGCCTCTGTGCTGTACTGAATGAAGGCATAGTGCATTCAGGCAATTGTGTCCTATCTGTGAGAATACATATTGTATTAGTAGAAATTTTACAATGGGCTTTATGTTGAACGTCACATGACCAAACCGAAAAACTGGTTTTATGTGTACCTCATTGCACAATGTCAGGGAAGTTTCCATCTACTATTGGTTTTTACCACCTCCCTAAGGATAAAAAAAATAGAATAATATGGAAAAGCAATGTAGCGCAATGTAAGAACTTGAACTGAACACAGAACCCATCCCTAATGTTACTCTCATGGCTTCTCGCTTTTTCTCAAAGACCTAACAGCACCAGTCAGCCTGTCTTTGTTTGATACTGGTAAAAAATAAGTGACAACATGACTCCGTGGGTTTATAGCCAGCAATCAGAAATGAAAAATTTGTAAAGTGCCAAGTGTTCTTTAATCTAAGATTAGCTAGTTAATGTTATCATAAGCTCGCTAGTAGCATAACTACATTATTTCTATTCAAGACTACCAGTGTTAATGTTATACATACTCTCGTAGTCGCATATCTATAAGAAAGTGTACAGCTCAAACCCCTTCATCTAGTGGCATGTTTTACATGTCAACCTGCATATACGATGGTCATCTAGTACATCATCTTTGGTAGCTCCTGAAAGCACCTTAAATAAAACAATTGCCTACAGAAATACGTTTGTACAGAAGACCCAAACTAGAAGTAATGAGATTTGCATATGGTAGACATATCAGGATTTGGAAGAAGATTAGGAATGCATCTGGCAACCAAAGAAAATTAAGCACAGTACTGGTGACATTAAGTACTGATGCAGGTGTGGGAGTGCAATTTTATTTAGCCAAAAAAAAAAAAAAAAAAAAGTGGATTGCAGACAAGGAATGGTATGAATGAGATTTACCTAAATGAATTTCACCTGCTGTTCTCACAGCTGTAAGCAAATGAGCACATCAGGTTCCACTGTCAGCCAAGAACAGGAACATGAGGCTAGTGTTGGCACAGGCTTACTAAAACTGGACAGCTGAAGACTGTAAAAACGTCGCCTGGTCTTTCTGTAATATTTAAATAACCGGTTTTGGTAAGTCAGTGCAACAACTGTGTCAAGATCAACGTAAGAGCAAATTTTCCCCAGTTCTGATGTTTTACATGAACCTGTTGATTAACTAAAGCTCTTGACCTGTATTTTCATAATTATATCCTCTACGCTGATGCCACATGATTGGCTGATTGGATAACTGCATGCATGAGCAGGTCTAGAGGTGTTACAAACTCTTTCAATTAGTCATCTCATGCTAAATAAATTTATGTAGATTAAACGTTGCATAAGCTCCTGTCCTCCAGTTTGCTCTGCAGAAGACAGTTTACTATTTTACTTTTGCCTAATTTGGGATGCCTTGGTTTAGCCTCACTCTTCAGTTAAGCCGCTTATCCTACTACTGGGTCATGAGGTTGTTGGACTCTATCTTACTGATCATTGCATCACAATCCATCACAGGGCAGATACACAGGCAGACACATTCATGCACACACTCACAGCTAAGGGCAATGTTGTTTCCCCAATCCACCTGACTGCAAATCTTTAAGCTGTGGAAGGAAACTGAAGGTCCCAGAGGAAACCCAGACAGATATGTGGTGAACGTGCAAACTTCACACATAAAACGCCAGACTGGGGAATCAAACCCATGTCGATTCTGTACTCCGAAATTGTACTAGGTCATTATAAACAATTTATCAGTTCAACAGTATAACCCATTTGTGCAACACATAGCGGGACAATGGCCTGAATGCCAACTGGTAAATCAATTGCAGTTTTTGCTTTTTACAAACTGAAAGCAAAAGCCTCTAAGGGTTGCACATGTCTCTTTCACACACATCAGTTACCTTTGCTCTGATAAAATGTGAAATAGGTGGTTATATACGTCAATAGCCTAAATTAAAACTGACATATTGATATTTACTCTCACTATCATTGCTTCATTTTGAGTACAATATGCAGAAACAATGCAACAAAAGATGCTACTGTACCGCACACTGTGCTGTAGTCAAGATGCTTATAAATCATCTTTAAATCCAAAGCATGCCCTAATTAGAAATGCAGCATACGCGCTAACATAACTTCACAGTTAGCCATGATTAACTGGAATGATCCCTCTCACATTGTGCATTGAGTAATTATTCTGCAGAGCCAGACCATCCGACTCGCACCCTTTAAAGATTTTCTACTGCCGATTATCCATTAGCAACAGTACTTTTAATCAGTGCTCCTTTCAAAAACTGAAGTACGCCATTGTCTCGGAGAGGCCAATGTGACAATGGCGATTAATCTCGCATCTGTACGCCAGGATCACGTTAGCATCAAGATCAATAAGAGCACAATAGATTGATCTTGGTTACAAACAAATGTTATAAACATGCTTAGTTATCATACTGCATGTGTGTGTGTGTGTGTGTGTGTGTGTGTGTGTGTGTGTGTGTGTGTGTGTGGGGTTTTCTCCAGTACCCTGACAAACACTGCCTTATAATAAAAAACATATTTTTTTCCCATGTTTCTAGAAAATCTGGCCCATAATATTTACAAAAAAAATCTGCATTCATTTATAGAGCAGTCAGCCCCTGAAGCCCATGCAGACAACCCGCTGTGTGCAGGGTAGCATATCTCCGCGGTGTGCTCCAAAACTAATCACTTAAATTAAGTTTAAATGATGAACTTGTACATCTGTTGTGTGTATTTCAATGTCCTTCACTTAGCTTTCTCCATCATTATGAACAACCCCTAAAACTAAAATAAATCTGATCAAATATTATTAGAAGGCTGTTGCGGTCAACTATACACAACATAATACAGCTATAAAACAACCGCTTCCCATCATCCATGGGAAAGAATCACTGATTCAAAAAGACTGCGGACTATTTTACTCTCATTATATAGAAACTTGCCAGAAAGTTTCACCTGGAGTCTGATTGAGACTAATTATGTACTTGAGTGAAGTAGCTGTGGAACTGCAGGTGTTCAGGTGTTGAATGAACTGTGTTTTGTGAATTGCTGCTTCTTGTCATAGATTATGATTTCAAAATTTCTCATTTAATTTTCCTGCGTCCTTATTTCAGTGTTTTTCTGTGTTTCCTGGGGGCATAAAAAAAATAACATTCCACTATAAATCACAAAAGTATAGCCAGCTGTAATAATGTCAGTGGAAGGTCCTTAGAAGAATAGCAAGACAAAACTCTGCCCTGTTTGTGTGTGTGTGTGCGTGTGCGTGTGTGTGTGTGTGTGTGTGTGCCCTTAACCTTAAAATGCCCAGCTCTTGGATTGCATTCTACCTCATGCATAAGGCAATCTGTACTACAAAAATAAATGTAAATGAATGAAGTGTTTACTATGTTTATCCATGAATCACAGAGCTGGTTAGAACAGACAAAAATGATATGATCTTAATACAAGGAGCTGTGTGGAGTACGACTTGCTCGAATTCATCAAATGTTTTGTTTTGTTTTTTTATCCATTAATTCAGTGTTCTTCCATTTTTTAAAGACATCATATTAGCAGCAGACTGAGATCCAGACACAGATTCCAGATCCACCAAAGGATCTCCGGATAATTCTAGACCAACTATAAAATATAATCTCTCCAGCAGGTTCAGGGTCTGCCCTCGGCTCCTGTTCAAAGACCTGATACAACCTGATACACAGATGAGTGACAAATTAAAGAAAAAGACTAAATAAGATGACCTAGTAAAGTGCACAACAATAGTTTCAATAATGCATCGGCTTTGACTCATTACATCTCTGGATCTCAACTGCTGGAATAAAAACGTCATTCTTTTGAAAAGATATTCCCTTATTTCGTGTTTTGATGATGGTGATGGAGATGCTGTCTAACACAGTTCATCATCTCTATAGCTGTACAAGTGGTTTGAGATCTATTGACTGCAAAGACCGTAGCACATGATTCATATAAAACCATTCAGTGAGCCCTTGTTCTCTATGGATGAGGGTGGAGTCTTCCTGAAAGAGACAATCCCAATCTGGTTAAAAATGTTTCATTGTAGGATAAGTGAGATTAGTCAGAGGAACGCTTTATAATTGTAGTGATGCTTCATTCTAAAGGGACTCTTTGTAATCATTTTCGACTTCAACTATGTTAATTTCTTCTATATGTACTGGCAATTAAAGGTGACTTACATAAATATCTTTCTACATAACAAAAAAAAATTATACCACATGCAGTAAACAGTAAAAATGCTGATATGCAATGTGACCATGCTTTACTGTTTACATTTTTGTATCTTTAAATAGTAGCCTCAGGTATAATTAACACCAGAATTCTTCTGGAGAAGAACACTTTTTTTTTTTTTTTTTTTTTGCATGCAAAACCCAGAAGCCTTCATTGCGGTTTTTTTTGGTCTGTTATGTAATATGTTGCTTTTTTTACTGATGCACAAACATTTTACTGGAACATTTTGTTTTCTGCACAGTCAAGTTTGGAAACCTCAAATGTTTTGGTACTGACTCCATAATGCAGATTCCATCAAAGGAAATATCTTTTAATTACATACTTATTTCAGAAAGAAAACTGAGTGCTTAACACTTTTGCAGTACTCTATGTAGAAACCACATAACAAGGCCACAGAGTAAAGGAACACCAAGTGATGCCTTTCAGCACCCTAGGAATCAGCCAGTGGTAGCCTATAACAACCTTTATACAACAATTCATCCCAGCCACACAAGCTGATTGAGGAACGTTTTTCACAAACATTGTACTACTCCACTAAACACAGTTGCTAAGAAACAATGTAAATGCCCTGTGCAAACAACAAGAAGAATGTCTTAAAACAAAACTAGCATTGTAGAAGTAGACTAAAAGCATTAGGAAAAGAATAGTCAATATCCAAGAAAACAGTAGTGAGGGGTAAAGGGAGTTAAAATTGCCAGTCTGTATAAGGAGCTGGAGAAAGAGCTGCAGGCTGGACAATGAGTGAGTGGCGTTTGCAACATTAAAACATACCACATGCTACGTTCATGGCTAAATGTATTTGTTTAGTACTTTATTTACAGGGTGAGTCAAAAGTCAGGACACATTATATTTCAGAAACGAAAGGGTATATGACATATCTGAACACCCAAGGAATGGGTGAGGGGGCCATGTCTGGAACATGGCCACCATCTTTGAAAGCCACAATTTTGGATCAAGAGCAAGTTTTTCAGACGGGAGGGTGGTCATGTGTCCCGTGACTTTTGACTCGGCCTGTATTTTCCAAGCTCATTTTCGGCTCATGTCTGCTTCATCACAGCCATGCCGTTATTTCACGATAACGCATGACCTCGAGTGTTCTATTGCTTTAGTATCTTTAGGCAAGATCTGTATTTGGGCAAGATCGGTCTCTGTCGGGACCAAAGCACTGGGTGCTAACCTTTGTGTAGCACCTAGCCCTTTTCACATTTTGTCCAGAAAATGTATGTTCTACAAACAGATAAACAATCCATATCATTTTTACCAGGACTTCATGGTCCACCTTATCTTGATCACAGAATTCTTAGTTTAATCACACTTCATTTTTTTACCACTACAATTACAATTTTTTTTCTTGTCCATTACGAGATGTGATGTATAATAGACTATAAATAATCATGTTATATGATGCAGGATTAGAAAAGGTTAAAAAAGCTTGTTTGGACACACAACTTGAAAGATCAATTAAAAAGGGTTTAATGGAAAACTAGTATCTCCCTTATCTATTTATCTATGACATGTACAGAAGGATGCAACTAGGCAAGAGCGTGAATAAGGCCACATCTACAACAAACACAAGTCAATTATTTCTTGACTCAACCATAGTGATTTATGGCACAATACAAACTGTGCAAAAGAATCTTGGTCATATGTCAAACTGAAGGAAATGAATAAATGAATAATTATGGCATAATCAGTCACTGGACAAGACCAAAGCAAGACTAACAAGCTGCTGTGAGAGCCACAAGTCTCTAGCCTTGCATTTCATTAAGTGATTCAGTGGCCTGGGATACCAAAGCCTTTCAAGGGTAAAACAGAGCATCCATGTGGCTTTTGTGTCTCAGTACAAAGCCCCTTTTTATAGCAATAATCAGGACAGTGATGCTTCTGTAAAGCCAATAATCAAGCAGCAGATGTAAAATTAGCCTAATTGTATGTCGCATTCCAATGACGACGCATCAAAGCGGACAATACACAGTGGAAACACAGACACATATCCTGGATATTAATAGTGTCTAACCTCAGATGGCCCTGAAAGATGGGACATGAATAATACAGCGGAGATCTCTGAAGAGGCTTTGGACACCAGCCTGTAAGTCATTTTTACCAAGGGACTGTAAAAGGAGAGATAGAGTGCAATGGACTCAAAGCCATTTTCACTTTTATCACAGACCAAGCTATTGCAGACACCACCACGGTCAAAGTCGGAGGACGAGAGTGTAAATAGGGGGATAATAGAAGCGCAGCACACTTGAGAACAGTTGTTATCTCACAAGCTAAATGCATCTTTACTTGCCTTTTGATGGATGTGGGTGCAGCTAGCTGACACCGGGATGGTATACCCATAAAGTCAGTTTAAAATGACTCCGATTTAAAGATCAGATATAAAGATTGTCAGGTCACTATGAACCAACTATCAGCAGACTGATGAAAGGTTTCAGTGATGTTGGTGCAGATAAAGGATGTCTTCAACTATGAATTATTTAGAAAAAATGTGATGTAAACATATCTCTGAGCCTTGATTTATTTACTCGTTTCTTTAGTCCAGGTACCTTCACACAAAATAGCAGTAGTGATGCATAGATCAGGGTTTGTTTTATACATCTGCACCCACCTGACCCATCATGAGACCCAACTCGCAAAAAAATATACATTAGCAATCAACGTGCTCAACTCAACCTGCAAACCAGCAAACCCCCAACTTTAGTCTGTATAATGACAGCATTTATATCACAGAAAGATAACATAAGTGATAAGTGATCATTACAAAAAGGATGCCTCTATAACAGTTATGTACACGATATATAACTTGCCGCTTTGTCAGTTTTTGACCTGACCTGCGCAACTCCTGCTCTGATAAATATTTAATTGTATAGAGACATACAAACGTGCGGAATTTATTTTCAGGCACACGTTGGCCTTTTCATACCAATTGAGCATCATTTAAAAGCCACATGTGCAACAGTGCAACAGTGAACAAATAATTGCTTCAGAATTTTAGGAAACGTCATGAAGTCTCAATTACATGACTCTGCAGAGGGCTTTTATTTTTAAACGACAGAGACAGGAAGTGGAGACTTGTGGTGACACCTGATCGATGCAAGAGGTAGAAAGAAAAAGAAGAGGAAAAAGAAACCAAATTCAGACAACGGTACATTTAAGTAGCTATTGTTAACATTGATTTCACTCTTTACATAAACATTCACACTGATATTAATAGTATAGGGTAAAATAATTATCCAGCTAACATTAGCTTGGTAACCTTGGTGTGAGTAGCTCAGTGAATCATAATACCTGTAAAGTTATTTTAATAAACATGGATAAAATAACTGGCAACAATTTTATATAAGCTATGTATTAAAATAAGACTAAGACAGATGCCTGATGCTGAGGAAGATAATCAAGTAATGTTACTTTAGCTAGGAAGGGACTCAAGGTTAGTTAAAAATGGTACACCACTCATTGACCACTATGCTTGCACACAGGGACATTTGACCTCCGCCTCCAACCAACCCATTTGTGCAGTGAAATACACAGTGGAAAAAAAACACACATACTAGGGGCAGTGAACACAGTCATATACACAGAACCAGGGGAGGAGCTGCGGGTTTGGTGCCTTGCTCAAGAGCAATTCAGTCGTGTCTTGTCAGTTCCGAGAATCGAAACAGTGACCTTTATGTCACAAGGCTGGTTCCTTACCCACTGAATAGGCCACGTCTGGGTGAGTTTCCCTGTGACAGTAAACTTAAGAGTTCTTCCTTAAACTTAAGACAGGCTTTAAACATATTTTTGTTTGCAGATAAGTAATAAGTGGTTATATAAAAATGACAATCAGCTCATTGTACTTCAATGGCCTTCCCAGTCTCTAGACCTGAAACCACTGAAGTACCACCGAAATGTGCTAAAAAGGAAGATTTTCAGTGTGAATGTGCAGCTGCAGCCATTAGGTGATACAATCATGTCAACATGGACCAGTACCTCCAAGGAATTTGTCTTACCCAGTATTAGTAGGACATTCTTAATAAAGTTGCTGGTGTGTATAAATGCAATGCAATGCAATCATATAAATTGTTTTATAACATAAATAAATCTATCCAGTAAAAACAGGCTATGATGAAATTTTTACAGCGCTGTCAATCATAATGATTAATTTTTCATGCGTCCCCTGGCAATGAACTTAAATTCCTAGACTGCCAGAGAGCTGCTTCTGGGCCCTTAAGCAAGACCCACAATTGTTAAGCTATGTGCTTAGCCCGGATTTTTTCCTTGCTTGTAAGTAATGCCTGCCAAATTAATGAATGCAAATGTGTACTTTCTCAAGTGCTCCCTCTCCCAAACATTTATTAGGAAGAGAAATGCACACATTTTAGACATAAATAAATAAATAAATAAATAATCCACAGCTTCTTTTATAGAAGTATTTTATATGATTTCAGTGTCATTTCAAGAACTTCAGAATCATAATTTGATTGAAAAACGGAAAATCAAATCAAATTACCCCAATTCAAGAGAAACAGACAGAATGGTTTCGGTTTAAGGCGTGAATGCAACAAGGAAGAGTAAACAATATAAATGTCGAACACTACCATTTAATAACCAGCTCAAAACTAAAAAAACAAGATTAATATGCACAGCCGACAAGGAGGACAGAAGGTCAAGGCACAAGTAACCAACAATCTGTTGCTTTATGTTCTTAATGGTCACTCCATTTTATACAGACTTCTTTCCTATGTTTTAATTCCCATGTTTCTATTCATTGTCTCATTCTCATCTTGTTGCCTATGTAGCCTCTAAGTCTTTAAATGTTCATATTCAATGTTGCCAATGTACCCCAATATCCCCATTATCAGCGAACCCCAGCATACACCTACATACACCTAAGTGCCTCTCGACTCTTAGAGATGTAATATTACACACAATATTTTGTATTATGTAACCTGTAGAATTACATAATTTAATTTATTAACATCAGTACTGTTTTTGATACAGCAAAAATAAACACTGTCGTAATATGTAACAAAAAAAGAGGTGTAACAAAACAAAATATATATAAATTTGGTAATAATGTTTGTGGTAGTAATAATTAAAGAGTGGGTAAGTACTCTTACTTGGCAGATTTAGCACACACAGCAATGCTTCGGTTCACAAATCACTGGCCATCAGAACATTCTCCAATGTTAAAATCTATAAAAATTGTTGCTGCTTTTCCAGTTTTTGCTTAGTGCACGCCCTGCCATTGCTTGCTTAAATAAGGTAATGTGCTAATATTCTAGCCGCTCAACTATCACTATGCATAGGTGCATCTTTTGATTCAGATATACAGGAAGCTTCTTTTTTCACAGAGGGGATTACTATTATTGAATGTTTTGTTTCATATAGAAATGTTGAATATATGTAGATTCTAATCTTAAATAATATATCCTGTGGTCAATATTCCTGCCCTGCACCCAGAATTACCAGAACAAGGGCCTGAGCCACTGCTGCCCTGGATTACTAAACATTAGGGCTGTCAAAATATAAAAAAATTTAATTTGCGATAAATTTTAGAATTTCATATAGTAAATCACGATTAATCGCATTTTTTAATCTATGTAAATGAATAAGGCTTTAAAGTGAAATGTTATAATTAAAATGGTGAACACATGTTATGCTAAAAGT
>JAOVVF010000017.1:16443586-16456192 GCA_028565595.1 Duopalatinus emarginatus | reverse complement strand
ATGGTCGAAGATCCCTCTTTCTGTATTCTCCCATCTTGTGAAGAGTTATAGGAGAAGATTAAGTGCTGTCTTGTTGGAAAAAAAAAGGTTGTACAAAGTACTAACACCAGGGGTGCCAAAAATTTCTTATTGTGTGTTTTTTCCCACCAAATAAAGGCACTTAAATTAAAGGTTCAATTTTTCTCGATAGATAGATAGATAGATAGATAGATAGATAGATAGATAGATAGATAGATAGATAGATAGTTGAACCTATCTAATCTATCTATCTTGTCTAGATAAAAGGACAATTTGACCATTTGTACAAAAGCAGTGAAGAGCATCAGTAACACAAATTTAGGCTATATTCAGTCTTTTTACCATTAAATATGTGGTTAAAGTATTGGAATATTAAGTATGCTAGGTATTATGAGTCTTTTTAATCAGTAGGCTTTCAAAATCTGTCTTTTAAAGGTAGTCTGTGTATGAAGAAGAGATTCAGTCTATAATTGTGTCTATTGATAATGAACAGATTGGCATGGACAAATTAAACATTCTTTAAATTGTATATTGCAAGTATTGGGTAGTCATTAAAAATCACTGTATGTGAGTCAGCTGCCTACAAGATTGGCCAAATGAGGCAGTGGTGTTTACCATTCTATACAAAGCAAGACAGTTTAAAAAAAAATCCCACATCTATTGATTTTACACAATTACAACTTTACCGCTGCAGTAAAGGGATGAGAGGATGCAAGCAGGTAAATGAGAGCATCATCCAGCATCCAGCTACCGATCACTTGATACAAGAACCAGGAAGATGAGTTAGAGGACACAATGGACAGTGTGATATGTGAAATGCATGTGTCAATACACAGCAGTGAAATGGAGAATGATGTGGAGATGGTGTCCTGTTATATTTCACAAATGTTAAGAAATAATAGTTTTAATTTAAAAAATTCTAAAAAAAAAAACAAAAACAAAATAAAAACCACTTTGGTGTAATTTCTAATTAAGAAATACAGGATTTTCACCTGAACCTTGTTACATTGTGGCACAGAAAGATCTGGGTTTGAATGGATTTGTGTAGGTTTCCTCCAGGACCTCCTGCCCAGGCAAGCAAACTACAGATACTTAAATGCACATAGGTGTAAAATTGTCCATTTTTGTATCTGCCCTTTGATGGACTGGTGACCTGTCCGGGATGTTTCCCTGCCCTCCACCCAGTGTGTGCTGGGATAGACTTCAGCACTCCCTATGACCTATTAGTAGGATAAGTGGCTTAGATAATAAGTGAATAAATATAAATAAATAAATAAATTTTCCTAAATGTACAGCAGTTTAAATTTGTAAGTTTGATGACTCATAAAAGTGAGGAGAGTTAATGTCTGTTAAAGGCAGAAAAACCTGACACTGTTTGGTTTTTAGTTTGCCAGAATTCTGATCCACCACACATACAAAATTAATCTTTTCTTGTTATGTGCTATTTTAGCTACGTACTGTCATTGACTGAGTATACCTATTCTCACCCCAATGTTTAGTTCAGTCTCTCTGTCTGTTCTTGCATCCAATTCTGGCTGAGAAAAGAGAAGCATCATTGTCGACTGTTTTAACAGCTCCATGGTTGGAATATTATCAGCTGCATGTGTAAGTCACTCAGAAAAAAAACAGCTGCCAAGTATGTAAATGCAAATGTAAAAAAAAGGTTTCCAGCAGATCTGGATCTTGTGCGGGTGGACTGAAAATGCTGTCGGCAACGTGTACACCAACTGTTTTCTGGCACACACAAGTGTGCCTGCTGTGCTAACAGAAATATTTTAGTGGTACCACTCAACATTCAAGCTTGAGGTTGAGTACAGCAGTCAGATACAACCAGATACAAGTAAAGGGGTTTACATGAAACATACTGTATGTTAAATGTACACATAACCTTTTATGGAGTTTCTGGCATGTGTTTATGACCACATGGAAGAAACACAGATTTAATGATAAGAAGCAGAATAACACTGCAGAAAGTTAAGGCCACTTTCAGATTGGCCACTTGTCCACTCACTAGCTATGTCATGTTACTGCATAGAACACACACCAGAGAATAAGTGCAAGCAGCTGTTGACACATTTCAAACACTATTTGGATGTTACACTGCTAAATAATTATGCGCCGGATATTCATCATTTTATCTCCGTCACAAACACAGCAGAAAATCTGCACTACAGGTGTTCGGTCATGGACACCAAAAACGCCGTTTCTTAGATAAATAGACATTGCAACGGACATATCTTCACAACACTGAGCTAAAACTTTACAATACAAATCTATGCATGTGCAACATAACATATATTGGCTGTACTGTATCTACCTACATAAGGCTCATGAGGATTACAGCTGTAACTATGCTATTTTACTACATGTAAATGTACTACATGTACAGTCCGAATGTTAGAATGTATTTACATTTAATCCTGAGCCATGAGTTTCTGCTACTTCATCAGCTGCTTATGGGAAACCTTTTTCTTCTGAGCGACCCCCTCCTCTGGATTAGTGACAATCTGCTCTTTCTCAGTAAGGATCATCTCAATGTGGCAGGGGGAGCTCATGTAGAGGCTGATGCATCTGTAGTCATGGTAAGTCTGCCTTCGCAGCTTAAGGGGCGTTGTTCACCTGTTTATGCTCAATCAACAGAGACTCAATATGAAAAACCATTTACTTTCTCTACGAATTCTTCAGCATGTCAAACAAGAACTCTGAGCTTTTCTTAGGCCAGAATCCCTGAGTCTAGCCATACTGCTTGGCCTGGGCACAGTTGGCAATGGCCCCAATTATAATGGTGGAAGGGTACACACTGCTGCTTATACACAACGTCCTTTAGGTACTTGGTGGCTTTGTGAATGTGCATGACTAGCCTGAGCTAGCTCACACATGTTTTAGTGGACATGAAGATTGAAGCCTGGCGCCTTGCATGATTTAGTCAAACAGGCTGTGTTAAGGCTGATTAATAATTAAATAATATTTTATACAAAAAGTATAAAACCAATTAATTTTTTTTTTTTATTTATTTATGGGTTTTTGGTTTTTTTTGGAGAGTGGGGAACCCGGAAGATCCCGGGTTCGATCCCTGCACAGGGCAAGACACGACTGAGGTGCCCTTGAGCAAGGCACCTAACTCCCCCCAACTGCTCCCCGGGTGCCGTGGTTTGGGGCTTCCCCCCACTCCAGGCAAGTGTGTTCACTGCCCCCTAGTGTTCACTGGTGTGTGGGTGTGTTTCACTACATTGATGGGTTAAATGTGGAGGTCATATTCCTCTGTGTGCGCAAACACAGTAGGCAAATAGTTCACTTTCTTTCATTTATTCAGTAATGCTGTAAACCATAAATAAACCTCGCAGGTTATTAGCTGTAATTAAGATCATTATAAAATGTATATACATTAACTGTATATAAACTATGCATGCATGTGCCCTCTGGAGAACAAGCTGTTTCACATTCGTAACTGAATTCCTGCTAATATTTTGCACTTTAAGATATTTATGGCTTTGTCAATATAATAGATATTCAAGCATCATAGATATTATATTAAAGTTTATATAGGATGGCAAAATATAGAAAGTTACAACACAGTTTTGTCAGGTTTTGACAGTTTGGGGGCGGGCTCATGGCCGTTTCTGTCAGCAAATGCTACTGGCTGATGGCGTTGTGGCTGACCCCAGAGTATAAACAGCCCCTCAGCGGAAGACAAACATGGCGAAGACGCTTAAGTTGGTTACTTACTCGCAGCTCCTGATTCGTTTGGCTCCTTATTCCTAGATCCAGACGTTAGCGTTAGCTCTTTATTTGCAGACTGAAGTTATTCTGGACCCTACTCTTTATTTAAAAGTCATCATGAAGCTGTCAATCATGATAGCTTCAATCTAGAATATTATTGATAAGAAAAATTTTAAGGCTAGACAGAAAAGGGCATATGCAATATTTGGTTCAGGAACAAATCCCAAACTTGCTTCTGTGCAAAACACAAAAAGTTAATGATGGGAATAACACCAGGATTAACCAATCGTGTGACTGGAATAACATTTCAACCACATCAGGTTAGGTTGACAAACAGAGCGGTGTATCAGCAACCAGCAGCTCATGTGCTGATGTCTGCATTAACTGCAGCAGTGAACGTCAGTACGTCAGAAGTGAGAGCAGGATATAAGACATATCCATGACAGAAATGAACACAACTCAAAGCTCAAAGGACAACGAAATTGTTGAAAAGAAAGGCTGATAAGATTTTTGTATATCTCCCAGCCCTATATAAACCTGCATAAAGGCCCAGTCATACAAAAAGATAATAATACTGTAAAGCCACCAGAATTGTAAATTGTTGGTCATTCCACCTGGCAGCATGTGACGGTGATTATACTTTAAAAAAATTCAATTAGCTAATTAGCTGACCCTATATTATTAAATTACATCAGCTTCCACTTTTTAGCTACATCACTGTAGTTTCCAGGCAACCAAACCTTAGGACTGGGTATTACACTGGAGATTTCACTTGTTCACAAGGCCAGCAAATAAATTTCTGATTTGTTCATCCCTGTGGCTGTCACGGTTTATTTGGATCACAGTGATGAGATACAGTCAACTCTGCATCTGTTCAAAACTTTGCTCAGACTCAACATTGCTCAATAATTTCTGATTATCCACTGGCGCGTGCCGTTCCCAAAATATATTCAACTGACTACACCACACGTTATTTGCATCAAACTGATTGAATTCCACGCCTCAGTTGTTTAATCTCTTTGCAAATAAAATGGAGCTCAAGCAGTGTGCGTTTTAACAGGCTTTTCTCCTTATCATTTTAATCACAAAAGCGTCTGCCTGTGTACATTACATTTATCCCCAACTGTGTCTGTCTTTCATCTAAAAATATAATGCCTATTTCACTTCATTAAAGTGTAGAGTACATCACTCCCCTTCCCAGATCTACTCTAAGTTAATCAAGGTCATTCAAGTTGTTCTAATGAATAAAATGAATACACATTAAACGACAAAGAAGTAGTATAAAAAAAGGCTGCAGGCTTTCCTGTTAGAAATGTTTATTCCAAAAGATCCTCACAAACAACACAACATCTAACTGCTGTTTGTCCAGATTATAATCAGATTTATACAGCAGTTAGTTCCGCTCCACTAATTACACGTTCCAAGAGTGTCTATATTTACTATAACCACACTAAGACCACGTCCTAGCTCGTAGCACTTACTACACATCAGTGAACATGGAGAAGAACAATTTCCAGAAATTCCAGAAACTTTTAAATTACAATATGAATGCTTGCAAGTTAAACATGCAAAGGGACCCTAATTTTACTAGAAGTTCATTTTACGGGAATGTACAAATCAGTGCTAGCTAGCTAACCAACTAGCTGACGTGCTATAAAACAGATGTCAGATCAATGTCACAACTAGGGGGCGCAAAAACACAAGGTGAAAAATATAAACCTGCAAGTTGTACCGCGCACGTAAATATTCCTTCCGCAAGCGTAAAAGTGAAACTCGTGAGCACAGAAAGAAATCCTGCACGCGTATATATCATTATTTCGCACTCAAAATGTCTTTTTTGCATTCTCGAATGTTTTTTTTCTTTTCGATTCGGCAGTTGTCTTCACGCACCATGTGATTTACCCTCGACTGCTTTTTGCGCTCGAGTATTGGATGGGGATGGTTTTGACAGTTTGGGGGCGGGAATTGGGATGGTTTTGACAGTTTTGGGGGCGGGCTCATGGCCGTTTCTGTCAGAAAATACTATTGGCTGATGGCTCCTGGCGTTGTGGCTGACCCCACAGTATGAACAGCCCTTCACCGGAAGACAAACATGGCGGACGACGCTTAAGTTGGTTACTTACTCGCAGCTCCCGATTCGTTTGGCTCCTTATTCCTAGATCCAGACGTTAGCGTTCGCTCCTTACTTATCTCTTTATTTGCAGACTGAAGTTAGCTCCGTATTCCCAGATCCAGATTCAGTGAGCCGTGGTGAACGAAAACGGTGTGTTCAGGTGTACAAAATGCTGCACTTTCATGCTCGCTGGAGGAATATTTACGCGCGTGGTGAAACTTGCAGGTTTATATTTTTCACCTTTTGTTTTTGCGTCGCCTAGTTTTGACATTGATCTGACCCCATAGTAGCTACTTTGGGATCTATGTCTGCTAGCAGAGCAAACAAAAACAAAACGGTGTGTCCAGATTGTTCATTACTTAATTTTTATTTCTTGTTCATAGAACTGAGGTATAAAAGCAATATTGCACTCGTAGACATTCTGGCATATGATTCACTGCTATGCTGCTATACAATTACTAGAACGCTAGTGAGTAATAACCACCCCCACCCTACACTCCCCCACCACCTCTTACAAGACTTGTTATAATATGTAACAGAGCACTGAGACTGAACCCACTATGCAGGTTCTACAGTGGCGTGTAGTGAGCAAAAACAGCAAAATGTTGATTTACTGCAGAATTTGGAGAACATTTTATGGGTTTGGCAGCTGTCTGGATTTTGTGAACTTGAAGGCCACAGCTTTACATCAGGGGCATCCAGTATTTTCAGTGAAGAGCTGGTGTGATGGTTTTCATTTCAGCCCAGCAGAAGCCCAACCTGACAGTCACTTAAAAGTGAAGCTCGACTGATTAAACAAGTGGAATGAGGTGTGAATTCTGATATAATGGAATAAAAATCTACATTCACACCAGTCCTATACAGATCAAATTGGGCACCCAGTTTTACACAGATCGTCACATATCTACAGCAGCTAAACTCTGGATGTAACATTACCAGAAGACATGGACTTTTGATCAAGATATTCAGCCGATAACAAAAAACCCTCCACAGACATCAAACATGCAGTAAAGTGAATAAAAAGCCAAGCAGTAAATAAAATTGGATTTCCCCTTAAAAGTGAAATAGAGTGTTTGAGTGACCCACAACACAATGTTGTTTATTAGCAACAGCTGACAAGGAAATATACAGCCTTTAGTGTAGGGAAAGAGGGAAAGCCGAGAGCTTTCCATCTCCTAATGAAGTATGTTATGTGGGAGTAATCTAGCATGGTCTACAGTCTAGTGGCTATAAATTCAAGCCACAGAAAGCAAATATTTCAGTCAGATTTCATTCGTGTCATCTGTGAGGCTGCACGTGTGAGAAGGCTCTGTGCTCATCCATCAAAGCTTTCTGCCCTCGATCGGCTCCGCTCCATTCAATTTAATTAACTTCCGTCTTAATGGAGTGATTCATATCTCCATACACATTCTGTACATGGCTGCTACTGCTAGCATATGATGGCAGTTTAAATAAAAATCTACTCATTCGAATTAAAAGAAGCACTGCGTTCACCATCCTGAATTAAACCAGCTAATTGGATTAACATGCCAGCCTTGCATAATGCAAGGCTTTAAGTGGAAACAATGGCATTATAAAATTTCCCCCTTCCACTTACACAGACCCTATTGGTGCTATGGCAATATTGCTGCAGCTAAAATAAAGTAATATTGTGCTAATACCAGAGAGAGACACACCCATTAAAAAGAACTTACTATGTGTAGTGTAGACCAAGATTCATCTCAAAACAGTTTTGTTTACTCAGACGTCAGTCATTTGTATGGCACAGTGGATACAGTACTGACTACTATGATAATGTAACCATATAAGTGTTAACCGTATTTCAACAACAACCTCTACTATTTATTCTGAAGTTATGAATAGTAGCATGAGGAAGCCTAATGCAACCACAAACATTATTACTGATTAATATTTATATTATTGTACTTTAGAAGTACATAACAAAATGCTATAATTTTATGTCCCTTGCAAAGTGCCAAATATTATATTTGTAATTATGGTTTTTACTCAATTATAGTTACATTTAAAGTTGTGAAACATTTTTCTTAAAGTGAGTAAGACAATAAATGCATGACTTTCCAATGGTGGAAAACCTAAACGGACAGCTTTTGTATATTTTACATGTCTTTGTTGAAAGCTGGCTGGAAAAACAAAAGTACAAGTGCAGAATTGTGTTAAATTTATTGGTTTTAGATGTTATAACAATGTTTTATTTAGTAAATGTTTATTGCATCAGTGTCAGAAAAGCCAGTGAATAGCCTGGGCAAGCTGTTCAATAGCAATCTGATGGACACCACTGCAAGCCAAGGTACCAGCGATGACCTTGATACGAGGCTCTCGGCCGCAAGTCTGGGCTTTCTGGAAAGTTTAAGGCCTGGATCTACCAACATGGCATCCTGCCTTGTCTCCTCTGACCACTGCTAATCTATGAAGTCCCGATCACCATCATGGAGGGCTTGGAGAGGAAGATTAGTCCAGTGCCTGCGCGTTTGGCAGGGCCTTCCATAGAGCCTAAGCAGCATGGCACTCTTTGGCCATAACACCAAGTTGCAGCTTCTGTACAGCAGTCTGGCAGAGGAGTACAACTTCACCCCAGCCAGAGAAGTCCTGCTCTACAGAGATTCCACCAACACTAAGGTCTCCTTAGCAGGTGTAGATGTCAGAACAGGATGGAAGTGGCGCGCCCAGGATGGAGTGGAACGGACGGAGGCAAGGTTGTAATACACCATACTGTTGGGTCCAGTGGCTACTGGTCAGGCTGGGCAGCAATACAACACCTAGGTACAGCAGTAGAAAGAAGAAGTGGAAGCTAATCCAGGAGGAGGAACGTGCCGAGGTGGAAAAACCTTGCTTTAGCAGAATGGTAGACATGTCCAATCAGGGGGCCTGGGCCAAGTGGGAGCATCTGGCGGTGAGATCACCCAGGCAGAGCTCTGGAAGGTGAAGCCACAGTTCAAGTTCCTAGTCCAGTCAGTGTTTGAAGTTCTCCTGAGCCCTGCCAACCTGTTCACCTGGGGCCTGGTAGACTTATCTGCTTGTCAACTTTGCCAGAAAAGGGGATCTTTAGAACACATCCTCAGCTGCTGCTCATAGGCCTTGAGAGATGGTTGATATGGTTCTGCGGGCAATAGCAGACTCCCTCGGCACTGGCATCAACAACAGCAAGTGGCAACTGGCAACTACTAGTTGACCGTGGCAGACAGCTGAGATTCCTGGACATCATTGTAGAAACAAGACTCTGGCCAGACATGGTCTTGATATCTGGGGCAACCAACCAGGTACAGCTACTTGAGCTAACTGTCTCCAGGAAAGACAGGTTGAAGGAAGCTAAAGAATGGAAGACTGCCACGTACACTGACCTGGTGGCTAGTGTCAGAGGAATGGGTGGAAGGCCTGCTGTAAGCGTATTGAAGTGGGCTGCAGGGGTGTTACAGGCCAGTCTCTACATTGGGTTTTGGGACTCCTAGGGATCTGCAGACTGCACAGGGGAAGAGCCATGAAGAATATAATGGAAGCTGCTGATAAGGCTTCATGTTGGCTTTGGTTGAGGAGGGGGGATGCATGGCGTAGTGCCCTACCTGGACACAAGTCAGGGCCTGATCACCCCCAGCTGGGTCACCCGGGTGAGGGTGTCTGATGTAAGACCCAAAACACCCCGTAACCCTTGTTACATCACTGAAGATGTGTCCAGGTTGCACTACAAGGTGTATCTTAAAACTAATTGCAAATCAGAAATTTGTACTGTTGGGTTAAAGACACTACAAAACCAAGCTAAGACCAAGATCATACCCAATGGAGTCAGAGTCAAGACAGAGTATGACAGGGCAAAACCAAAAAGAGATCAATACTACACATGGCAATCCGAAGTCTGATGGCAAGACCGAAGTCAGGCTTTCAGATGTTTCCATGTTGCTGGTTGTAGTACCTCCCTAACCAGACATAAAATTTTTGTTGAATTAATTGCTATTATTGTTTTTATACCAATAAGAACACAGGACATTCATAGGACATGTTAAGCAAAGCCCAGTTATCTAGCAAGAACTGCAAGCACTCTTTTTATCAGCATTGCTACGTAAAGCAAACATATGTGTGGGGGGTGGGTTGATGATATTATAGCCTCAAGTAATGTTAAAAAAATATGAGTCTTGGTATGACAAAACCAAGTAAATTTCACCTGAGATCATGACAAACCAAGACCATTGATTTGTGGTCTCACAACCGATGAAGAGCAATCTCCAGAACCATAAAACTAGAAATGTGTAATTTTGCTTTCTAAATGACACAAAGTCTTAGAGCTGGTCCCATACTAGGTCTAATATGTAGTGGTTTTAACATTATGGATTTTTTATTATCATTTGTACTGCATCTTTTCTAGCAGCAGTGGTACCTTCTCAAAAACAATGTTCGGCTCTGGAATCTACTGTGCACATACATGCAGAAGAAAAATGTTAAATGTGGGGTTTTTAGGAACTAACAGGGTAGAAAATCAGGGGGTTGGCATATAGGTGTAGAGGAATTTACAAGAGCAAATCTTTTGGGTCATATGTATGTGTCAAAACTAATTTTACATAAAAATCTGAATTTAAATTATTGCCTTTTTGCTATTGCAAGAACGACAGCACCATGTTGTGTATATCTATTAGAAATAAATGTTCGGCTGTGGCATTTCATTAAATAGTGCAAAGGATAAACAACAATGTCAGGAGAAATATGGAATTGGCAGAAAGAGTCATAATAAAGCCATCACAGAACTGAATTTATATTCAGCAGAAAAGAAATACAAGGTAGTATGGTAAAGCCCTTTTTTTTTTCAATGCAAATCATGCATTTAGTGTTCAGCTTGAGAATTTCTTTTCACACGGTAGCACTAATACAAAAGAAAAGCGGTATAAAATGAGGCTAAAATTACAAAGGAAAATCACTGTCCACATACAGTACAATCAAAAGACTTGTTCTGTACTCAAAAGGAAATTACATGCCCTATTCAGTACAATCAAACGAAGCCACATTACTCTCAACAACATGGCGCTTCTCTCCCCGACACACTTATGAAGAGAAAAATCAGCCGATCTCTGTGGCTCTCCTCCACAGACTCTGCAGCTCTGATGATGTTTCCCACTTTGTTAACTGCTCAATGAATTCAGCACAAGTTTTTAGGCTTCATCTGGTCCATTCTACAATCTGTGCTGAGCCAAAAAGCATAGATGTACTAGATTCAGCACTGTGCACCTGCACTGCAAAGCCTCCATCATCTCACACACCATTACAGGACATGTGCAATTACCAGCAGCCAGTCTCATACAAGCCTGTGGGGGAGAAAAACGGGCAATTTCCGAGTGTTATTTCTTTTGATTTTGACAGCAGAATTTCAATATATAAATAGATTTTTTTAACAAAACAACAAAGGCTCTAGGAATAAACTAAAGTCAAAATCCACCAGCCCAAGCCATGTGCAGAACAAAATGCTAAATATGGATAATCTAAAACTAAACCAGACCAAAAACCACATAAATCACACAAAAATAGATTCATCTGGCAAATCTCAAGGTCTCGATGAGGCGTCAGTGACGTATCCAAGTAGCAGACTGCGAAACACTGTTTATCTTCAGACACTATGATTTAGCACCCACAATAATTTATTCCAAGTCTCTGTCCAAAAAGGCATATGTAAACAGTATGTACTAGATTTGACCTAGTGCACACTGCTCAACTGGTAAACCAGTAGGCCTTTTCAGTATGCAAGTGTGCAGTATGCATGCAATCCCTGACATACTACATCTGCTATCTTACCAACATCACATGGTGCGAGTTACTTTGCTAATTTTAGAATTTGTCAAATCATGTTTGGGGTTGAAGACCATGATTTTCTGGTTATACACAGCTGATTCCCTCTTTCTGCCATTTTTTCTTCCATCAGCTTCAAGCGCCTTCATAGCTTCAATTGAATTAGGGGACAGATTATCGGACCACAGTGTGCTGTGTTCACATCCTTCGTCATGCCTCCCGCTGCAGTACATTTTCGAAAGACGTGCAGCCACAGTGCTAGTCACATACAGCAACCATTTACCTACAGCTGTTAACCATTTCATTGCCATACCACTGTGTTTTGTGGGGTATCTATTTTGTGGGCACAAACAGAATACTGTGAACCAAATACTTTTTTGAAACTACAACATGGTCGCAACAAATCTTCTTTCGATACCTTATTTATATGCCAACATTACTGCCCAAGCTAGTTTGACTCTGGGCAAACCCTAGTGAATTCGCTGTAGTCTTAATATTTACATATATATCGCATTAAAAGAACACATTCGCTGCTGAAGACATGAAACGTAGTACTAAATATTGAGAACTGCAACACAACACAATTATAAATCAATTTCACTGAAGGCAGGGTAGAGTAGAGGAAAAATACTGACAACAAATCCTGTTTTCAAGGCCATGAGCATGCCTGATAGACACAAACTAATCAAAAGAGATCAAACAAATCAACACAGATCCCACATGGCATAATCGCACAGCAGGATGCACATCAGACAATAATACGTGTTATTTGTTTGTGTCTTTATCATTTTTATTTTGTTTTTGTGTTACTATATATATTCGTAAATTGTGTTATTGCATGGACCTTGTATCTATTGCTATCTGGCTGTAATTTCGCAGTGGAAAGGAACCACGATAGGATCACTGCTGTCCGATACATTCATATTTGAACAACCTTCCCGTTTATACACACACATGCGTGTGTGTATATA
>JAOVVF010000017.1:16382505-16399987 GCA_028565595.1 Duopalatinus emarginatus | reverse complement strand
CCCCAAACCACAGAGCCCGGGGAGCAGTTAGGGGAGTTAGGTGCCTTGCTCAAGGGCACTTCAGTCATGTCTTGCCCAGGGTGGAGATCGAACCTGCGACCTTCCGGTCACGAGACCGGTTCCCTAACCACTAGGCCATGGCTGTAACCTATTCTTATATGCTATCAAGACCAGCAGCACCATGAAGGAAAACCAGACTATGTTGACTATTTAATATTTGTTTAATGTAAAATAAAGACTTTATGAAGCTTCTTCTCACCATCACTACTTGTATGTAGTGAAATTGTAGTTAATATTGCACTATTACATTGTCCATGTGTTGCTGGTCTATTTTAAAATTTTGCTTCTGCCTGAACGCAGTATATAATTCTAATTTGTTACATGTTAACATTGTATAATCACTCCATATGCCTCCGCTCATATGAGTAATATAATAAAGTGGTTTGCGGGTGGGGGGATCCGAGTGTTACACTTGTCTCATGCTGACCTGCTTTTGAGGCGGCAATGTGTGCATATTGAGCGCTATGGTGAGAGTAATTACTGCCTCCACTGAGTGTCTCATTTCAGCCGCTATAATCTTTTCCTCCATTAATGCATTATTAGTTGGATTTGGGCAAACAGATTAAACAGGGGGCATGGAAGGCAAAAGCCATTTGTTAATAGAGTAGAACCATCTTCTCTGTTTAAGTGAGCAAGAAGTAAAAGGCTTCAGAGTTGGTATTGTAAATTAATGCATATGGACTAGTGAGATGAATGTGAGGAATAAGTAAAGAGTAAAATAACGTAATATTACGTCAAATTGCTCTGAAGTCCGGTGATTTTACTGATTTGAAACCACAAAACCCTGAAATAAGAGCAGGGTATTGTCTTTTACATTTTTTAAAAAATCCTTTTTTTAGGAAACTGCTATGTTAATGTACATGTATAGTCATAACCTTAAATTTAAAAGCATAATGCCTGCATTTTTAATGATTTATTTCCTTTCTTTCCCATTAAAAGCTGCACTGAGACTGCCTGTTCAGCTGTGGTCTCAGTGGATACCTGGCTATCAGGAAAGAGAGAGAGCAAAAAAAGAGAGGGCGAGAGAGAATGAAAAAAAAATCAAATTAAAATCCATCAGCTAATGTGACGTTGGGTAATGAAATAAGAGTCTGACAGTCCTGCGTATTGAAATGCAAAAGAGGTGTCCCACCGTTACCCCAGCAATTCATCATAAAAGGCAAAGAATTTCTGCTTAATATACATGAGCTTCTGTGAATTATTACGAGCCTCCTCAGCCTAACAAACTTCTCAAAGTGCGCGTACAAAAGGGTCAAGCGTGTTATTTTCTGCTTGCGTCACGTGCACAGGATAATCGAAACGGCTTTCTGAGGAACTGAAAAACGACTCTCACTTTGAACATAGCGTAGTCTTTTCTCCCTCTAGACTTTCTCTCCCTCACTGTCTTTTTCTGTGGATGTTTGGAAGAAGGTTGAAAGAGATAGAGGAGTGAGGTGTGGGTGTGTGCATGCGTGTTGACTGGCTGTATTAGATGAAAGGTGGAAAAGGCTATTTCCAGTCCTCTAATTCATCTCTGCCAACAAAGTCTCAAGGCTTTTGAGTCTGTTAGCTGTGTACCCCTCAGAAGTGCGCCTTAGTACTTGTTGTACCCTGTTCACCTTGTTTTCCTGGCCCTGAGGGGATTGGGCCATTTTGCTTTGCACCCTGTACTTCACTTACTCTTTTTTTCCCTTTACCTTGAGAATACGGTGCATTGTAACCCTATTAGGCAGAGGAAAAGTGCCTTCAACCAGCAATGGAATGGGATAAGTGGTACAAAGTTACAAGAGTCTCAGTTTAAAGGTGTGACATTAGTGCATGGGTGTACAATATTAGATGAAAGTTCACAGTGATATTATGAGGAGGGCGTGAGTTAAACATGCATTTCAATTTACTCCTGAGAGTACAGATATGGCCATCAGTGATACTGACAGAAAACTATTGGATACAGTTTTTCAGAAAGCCTGATGGCTGTTACTTCTAGCTTTTTTTTCATGCTAATCAGAGAATGTTTTCAGTGGTGAAATTTGACTCTGATTTAATTTTAAAAAAGTGGAAATTTTAACAACTGAGGTCAGTGCACCTGAATATAAACTTTTTAAAATGTAACATCATAAGAATGTCATAAAATAAAAATGTTGTGATTAACATTATTTCCATAATTCATTGCAGCTACAAATAGATGGTACTGATTCTCTTTCTGTAATAAATAAAATGAGTGAGAAATAGCTCATATGAAAGGAGAATTTTTACCCACCTTACTAGGTTTAAATGACATTAGTGTTTAACAGTGTTTAACTATCAGAACATTTTTAGTTATGTTGTCTATATATTTCTGTAGCAATGTTTTTTCCTGCTGGGAGCTCACACCTCTTCCACCCCTCTATTCATGATACTCTATACACAGAAACCCAACAGTGTCCTGACTAATCTACAGAATAGCAATGATAAACTAGTTTACTAGTTGTATATAATAAAAGATAAAGTTTACCCTTATGGAAAAGCATCATGTGATTACATGGAAAATAATTAATCAAGTCAGAAAATCTAATCTGAAACATGAAACATGCCCTATGTTTGAAAAATGAACCTATAAAAGCAAATGACAATTAAAGCATATGTTACATGTAAAAAATCCCAGTACATATGAAAAACATGTGACACTCATGTGACCTCTCTGTTAGGGTCATTAAGAGGGAAATTATAAAAAAAAACAGTAAACCATCAGAATGTCCTTTAGCCAGCTGCAGGAATGGAAGTCATCCAATCCAAGTCATGTTTAGGGTTAAGTGTCTAAGAGAGAGTAAGCACACAAAGCTAATGCAACTTAATACATCCTAATCTGTGCTTAATTCCTTTCTATGCATGCCTCAGTAGGAGGGATTTTACTCCTATGTGTGCACACTGGCATTGTGTATCATCAAACAGCCTCAAATGAAACGACCCACTTGAGCGTTAATGAAAGCTGCCATGATGAGGCCGGGGCCTTAAGGGAAACAGGAGGCTGGTATTTATTTATTTATTTCCTCGTAGCCCACTAAGAATTTCACAGTGCAACTGGAAGCAGTCATATCATTCGGTGAGGTCTGACACTCTTTGCTAATGTATAATTTATGTGACATGTTCTTAGCACGGCCCGCCGTAATGCCATTATATTTTTTCTGAACGTCTTTAGATTCCCAGTGGAGATCGGGCTATACAAATCAGTGCAGTCTCCCACCACAACAGGGCCAAAGATTAATGACAAATGCAGCAAGGACAAATGAGAGCGTCCGGCAATATCACGCAAAGTTTTGCATATGAAATGCCTCTGCACATATCCTGGAGGCTAAAAAACAAAAGGAGGCGTTCTCATATGGCCTGTGCTGACCCCTATTCACAGTAACACAAGAACCAAGTCTCTGCGACAGACGTTTGGCTCTCACGTCGTAATCACAGCCTTTTGTCTTACTTGCTGGTAACCAGGAATGTTTTGTTCAAAATGTAGAATAGCAAGAACGTGCTGCTGTTTATTGCATACATCCCTTTTTTCAACCAGTCCACACTTTCACATCTTGACCCAGTGCTACGTGTGATGGATCGTTTATTGTACATGTTAAAAAGAAGGAACCACGGAGCACATCATATGGAGACCTCGTCATTATTAGGCATAACACAACACACCGACTCATGGTTAAAGCTTAAGGGCCTGTGGCATGTACCATATGTCCGCAGAGAACGAGAAAAATAGAGAGAGGAAGAATGATTGTCATGTGCACTCTGAGTAGCTCCTAAGATGGATGGCAGTTCTGCCTTGCTGATGAGAGGCCCTTCACAATCATTTCCATCCTGTTAAGGAGTGAGAGCTGATTAAAATATCCACACTGCTCATTCCTATTACCTGAGCAGTCAGTCGAGCTCGAGTCGCGCTCGCTCAATTAAAGAGCCACAGCGTGGATCGGCCAACAGAATTACAAATGCTCGCAGTCACAATTCACTCTCCTGACAATTAGAGAGCAATTTGTTTCATGTTAACGGGTCCTCTAGGGCCTGAACCAAGCTCCGCTGAATATTGACAACAGCTGCCCCCCAGCTGCCAGAGAATAAGTGTATTTCTGTTCTGTTTAGCATCCCTTTCTCTCTAACACACTAATATGCATGCACTTATGATATTTTATGTATTAATTTTAAATTCCACATATTTGAGTTTTTTTTCTCTCTCTCTTGAAGTTAATAAGACACCTCAAATTAAGCATGTCATGTCACAGAGAAATTCTTCATTCTGAAAACTTTACAGCTTTTTCTTCGACTGTTACAAAGCACTGCCATTGGAGACTTCTTCCAAAAATGCTAAATTAATATCACTTCACAAAAATTGCTTCAAATGTTCACACATACTTTTTAAAATCTGTTGATGATGGGTGTATGTTGTATAAGTCTCTGTGCAAGTTGCTACTATATAAACCAGTGTCAAAGTCATGCTGTTACAGAGAATGAATTGATACTGTCTGGCCAATTAGACTTCAGCATTCAAAAGGCTGTGATATAAGGCAAAATCAACTACAAACTTTCCATGTAAACAAAACTCATGTCTATAAGAATCAGCACAAAAAAAAAACGTTGCATTTTCTTATACGCAGCCATGAGCTTAGGGTTAAGCCGGGGGTTTGTGGTTAAGGAACCAGCCCTGTGACCGGAAGGTCCATCGGTTCGATTCCCTGTGCTGACAAGACATGACTGAAGTGCCCTTGAGCAAGGCACCTTAACTGCTCCCCAGACCCCATGGATAGGGTTGTCCACCGATCAGGGCAAGTGTGCTCACTTCCCCCTAGTGTGTTTCACTACATGGATGGGTTAAATGTGGAGGTCAAATTCCTCTTTGTGAACAAGTACAGTGGTCAATAAGTGGTTCACTTTCAATTATACAACCACATTTCATATATTTCTTCCACTAAGGTCTAAACAAACACCTCTGCAGACAAAATCTAGAGTAATACTTCTCTCTACTTCTTCACATTATCATCTACTGCATATTCATTTAAATCAGTCCTAACTCAGGCTTTGAATTTGTCTCTTTCAGTTACCACCTCTTAAAAACACTCTTGTAGCACTTGTAAAAATAATAACAGTGTTGGTTTTTTACTTTTTTCAGGTTATAAATCTTTGCAGATTTGTCTTTTACACTATTTATAAAGTCTGATAAATGACCTACTGCAAGTTTTATTACTGGAGAAAATTCAGTCCTGCTCGGAACTCAGCTGAATGCAGTGAACCATGCTGCTCAACATTGCTCAAAAACACAACACCAGCAATACACACAGCATAAAGCAGATATAAGCTGTGATATAAGCTGATAAGATATTTGGCCTCAGTGTTTGTTATCTAGTCTGTAAATATAAGGGATTTTATTCCCGCAGTAGATTTTGTGGAGCCTTCTAGCTGTACTTACATGCAAGACTTTCGTCCTGAACTGTAGTGAAAACTTCTATGGTGGGGGTTCATTGTGTTTGGAAAAGGGGGCTTTGAAATGCATTTGCAGAACTGAAGAAAGCCCAAGCAGAGATTTACAACACAGCAATAAGGCACAAAATTGTGAATTTTATATATTTATAAACTGATTCTTCTGTCACCACTGGAAGCCTACTTTTATTGTGCTACATGATGACTAGATACTACAGGGAGTTATTTCGGTATTTTTTCCTCCTCAAATCACTTTTCTGTCTTTTCTTCTCTACTGCAGCAAATTTGTGTTTAGGCTCCATAAAATGGCCTTTTCTTATTTCCAAACAGTGCTGTGTATGTGGTGGAAAATCGCTCACATAATGTATCTTTAAAAGCACATTACTCCGGGCTGTACACCGTTAAGACTTAAGGGGCGCACTTGATATTTACAGTCCTGAAGAAAAGAAGAAAAGGGAGAGTGAGAGAAAAAGAAAATAAGGATGAGAAGAGCAGATTTCAGCGTGAAATAAAACTCCCCCACCCACGTATACAAATGCTGCTTCACTGTGGTAGTCGAACAATCGCTGTGTTTACAATCCTACCCTTAATGCCTAAGACGTGCATAAAAGAAGAGAGTTTAAGAATATAGGGATAAGCTCTTTCAGCTTTTTGAAGACTTAAAGCTCTTTTGAATACTCGAGCATCAGCATCCACTGCTGTTGCCACAATAAATAGATATTACAATGATTTGGGAACAATGAGACTCTGCTGATTCTTCCCAGATGCAAAAATACATATATGTGTGTGTATGTATGTACAGTGAATAGGAGGTGAACGTTAGCCGAGGAGCTCAGACAATGCAAGTGTTTCAGAGATGCAGAAAAGGAGAAAGAGATTAATGTCTGAGTGAGAGAAAAGGCGAGATGGCAGCTGCAGTGTTTGCGAGGAAAGCCAGGGCTTGGAGATGCTTTGAGAGGCTAAATCTTCCCTCAAGCACAAAGCAGTGGCGCTGATACAAGCAGAAGACATGGGGTCACCTCCTCTATGCACACACAAAAGCTCCAGACATAACTCATACACACAATGTCTCCCTGCTCTGTTGTTAATGCTGCTTTTAAAGGAAAAATCCACCCTAAATGATATCGCATATTAATCTCTATAATTGTCTCTGGAAATGTGATCTTCGCTAGCAACCAAGATTTTGTAATGAAAGCTGACATGTTTTGAATACCTTTCATTGTCGTGTTGGCCTATATTTACTTTGAGGTTTCGTGCATTACCCACAATGCCTTTTGATTACCTACTGACAGTGACACTAGTGGGAAATAGCCCTTGCTTTATCTATACGTAAAGAAACTGATACAGCAGCACTTTAGTCCATCTGGCTGACCTCCTCATCTGTACACTCTAAGTTATCAATACTTTGATCAATACTATTACTATACTAATACATGCATGCCTTAAGTCAGTGCATTCTGGATCTTTGAGTCAAGCATTTGTTGTCTCACCTGCTGCTGCATTAATATGTTATTAATTGGTGGCACAGTGGCTTAGTGGATGGTGCTATCATCTCATAGCAAAAAGGGTCTGGGTTTGATTTCCTTCTGTGTTTTTTCCTCCGGAAGCTCCTGTTTCCTCCAGCAGTCATGGTGAATTAGAGATACTAAATTGCCCCTATGTGTGTGAATGTGTCTGTCTGTGTGACTTATCTCCATTGGACTAGCAACCTGCCCTGGGCATCTCCTTGTGCCCTCTGCCCAATAATTGGTGTTATATACTGCAGCACCCACCATGACACATTAGTAGTATAACTGGCTTAGACAATGAATGAATGAATAAATGAATGAATATCATTGTACAATTAATATTGATCAAAGTTTGGTACACAAAAGTAAAATGTTATGTGGTTTGTGTATGACACTAATAGACTTTAAATGTCAAAGAAAGAAAGCCATGAGGCCTTATTGTTGCTCAAAAATCACACATATTGGGTTCCAGCTCCTTTTCCCATAGAACAAGTACAAGAGGCTTTTCTCTCCTGTCAAAATAGCCGTAGGGGTGCATATGAGCATACACACACACACACACACACACACACACACACACACACGCACACACAGTTGTCTTAATCCAGTAGAATTACTGTTCTTTGACTCTGCCACCTCTCCACAATTACAGAGGCCCCCTAATCCCAGCAGCCTCCATTTTCCTGTGCGATTTAAAAGAGGTAGAGATCTGATCACTCATCCCCCCCCCCCCCCCTCCTCTATCTCTCTTACACACACACACACACACACACACACACACTACCTGATACACACTTCTCTCTCCTTACAACCCTGAAGCTCCAGAGCTGGAAATCACACACTGATGGCTGGGAGAGATTCTAATGCCAGCCTCTCCTCATGGTCACTGCTTAAACACAGTTTAGTGGCTTAGTGAGGATTTGCTTGTATCAGAGCTACTGGATGTTGAAGAGAGGACTCTTGTGTGTGTGTGTGTGTGTGTGTGTGTTTTTTTTTTTTTCAAGTGTACTGCACTTGTTCACCTCTTTTCGAAGAGGCTCAAGAATTTAGTGAGTTTGAAGTATAGTCAGTAAGATAGTTGACTTAGAGGCCGTGTTCATCCAGTTCATCCCAGCTCATCCAAAATCTTTCTAACACAGATGTCCATAATTCAGATACAACACATATGACCACTGTATTCCGTGAGAAAGGGAGCTGACCTACAGAAACAGATCTAATGTTCTGAATATGATGAAGTGTCACATGTCAAATGCAGTTGTTGAATCGGATTTAAATCTGACTTTCAAGCAGAAGTCAGTTGAAAATATCACTTAGTGACACACAGCAAATTTGTGTGTATAATAAAGGATAAAGCAGAAAGGAATTAAATTTAAGTACTGGTTATTTTTCATTCAGATCTTAATTCCTCTAAATAGATGAACACTGGAAGATTGATCAAAGATTTTCTTCATTCTTAAGAAAACTTCTGCAGTATTTCACTAATGTTACTAGTAGATTACAGCTGCAAATACAGTAAGTGCTAGTTAGCTCACAGAACAAATACATTCCCTCCAAATTTATACTACTCCTGCCCAGGACAGAAATAATTTTCTTTATTAAAACTCTGTACAATGTTGTAGAAGAAAATAATGTATGTGTAATGTTATATATTAAGCAATTCATCAGGTCATTTCAATAATTTCATAACCACTGTAATCTGTACAGAAGCACAGAGCAGGATCATTTTACTGGTGTTCACAGATGTCCAACAACTGCTTTACAACTAAAAGTACATTAAAGAAAAAACTGGTACAGATTGCTGGTGACTCCATGATTAACACTATGTGTGCCTCCTTTCTGACGAGTTTCACCCGTTCATGTCCTGCAATCATTCTGGTACGTTTGGCCTTTTCCAACAGGACAATGCACCACCACACATGTCTAGAGATGAATTTATGGTTAAAAGAACGCTCATCTAAGTTTAGGGTTTTGCCATTCCCACCTCACCAGTCACCAGAGCTCAGGATCTCTAAGTCATGCAACATGCTGTGAATCAGACATAGCCTAACAGACTATCTCCACAAGCTCAGGGAGTCCAGGCCCCTTGGGGGACCTACCAAGTGCTAGACTGGTGTATCAGTCTTTTTGGTACTTCTGTGTATATTCTTATAAATACTTGGATTTAGTCAAATTAAATTCAGACCAAACCACTAGCCATCAACCGATTTACCAGCCATAGTCTATTCTGATGTATCATAACAACCACTACAGCTATATCAAATTCTCTTATCATGGTCCACCATTATACATATACAGATATGATTGTATGTTGTCAGATCCTAATTATTACTTTAGGCCACTGCGCTGTAAGCCAAGAAGTCAAGTAATCAATACCAAGTAAGGTCAAAAAGGCTTTAATTAAAATGTCTTTCTTACTAACTTCTAGTTAGAACTCCCATGGATATTGCATGAGGTAAAACTGAATCAGTGATTACAGATGAGAACTAGAGAAACACATCCCAGACTATTTCTAACTAATGTTCCACCACTGCCTTGTAACATACCTCTTAAAAGAGCTTTCTGAATGCCATGACTGTTTGTTAATTAAAGTGCCTCGCAGTTGATTGCAGGCCTAGAGGTCTTGACTCCTGAGGCAGTGCGTCATAGAAAAAGAGAAAAGGGAGAAATTAGAGTGAGAGTGAGAGAGAGAGAGAGAGAGAGAGTCCCCAAAAGCAACACAATACACACTGCTTAAGAAGACAAGAGATGTGCTTAAATGAATCATCTACTTGGCGTAAACTGAGCTTGGCTGCTTCTGTTTCACAGCGTGTTTAAGGCATTCTCTTGCCTGTGGGGACTGTCATCTTTTCTCCCTTCTTTCCTGCTCCCACTCTTCCTTTAAAATGTTGCATATATTCATTTTTTTTTAAAGATTTATTCCAAAACCTTCAAATAGAAAAGAAACGATCAATACTCTTTTGTGTATGTGATGGAAGAAACGCTCAATGGGGGGAAAAGCACCCAAACACGACAGATGTTACAATTCTGATTTGCCTTTCATTCTTTTTCAGCTGCACACAATGGCGTAGCAAAAGGAATTTCAAAGGCCGGTTTAAATTGATTTAAGTTAGAGCTCTTGTCATAAAGCTTTGTGTTTGCAAGTAACACAAAAATGCCTGGCAAGAGAAGGAGAGTTAAGGTGGAAATCTATTGTACAATTTTGCCCAAGCCCTAGGTTTCTTTCTTTCTCTTTTTAAAATAAGTCCCAGACTTTTATAGATTCCTTTCGAAGCCTTTTAAGATAATATAGAAATATATTCATTCAGTGTAAAAGATAGTGATCATGAATAAAATACCTTGAATTCAGAAGTGGAGAGGATGCAAAGGAAAAGACAGGCAATGAATACTGTACAGGCAAAAAAAATAAAATAAAAGAGAACAGAAGGCCATCTCTACCTTCAGATCATCTGTACTGAAATTCATTCTTTTTAAACAACAACACAAAAACATGTGAAATAAAAATCGACAGTGAGTGCAGCAAGATACCACCACTGTCCCAAATAATTGAAATGAGTAACTAAATGAGAACATTTTTGATGAAAAATTCATGGTATGATGTCGGATCATACCAGTTAATACCAGGTTTTCAGTACATCATGGTATCAAATAGACTAGATCACATGATTAGAGTGATAGTGCAAGTAAAATGATTTGGGTAGGACAAAAAGCTAGAATATTTTTACAAATGTACAAAAGGTAGGTTATGCTCTCAGGTTATGTGTGTGTGTTAGTGTGTGTGTGTGTGTGTGTGTGTGTGTGTGTGTGAAGTGAGTTCACGCACACTAGGGGGCAGTGATCACCCTTGCCCTATACACAGCATCCAGGGAGCCTGATCAGGGAAAAGAAGTTGCTGATGAAGATCACCCAAATGTCCTGCAATTGTGAGTTCAACAATGCCTCAGCGCATAATGGCCAAAAGTCGAGGAAGCAAAATTTAACCATGCTATGGAGTGGGAATGATGGAATACTCCTTTTCCCTTTGTCAGTTTCCATGACACTAGCTATAATCATGTCTGTGAATACATATATGCTGACAAGGACAGACAGCACTTTTCTCTGAGTGTTACACATCCCTGTATTAGCATTAGGAGCATTTCAGAAACACGATGCTGTCTGGCTTCACATGTCATGGAGTATGCCCTCACTCATCCTTTATATTACCAAGCTCGGTAAAGAGATCTGACTGGAGTGGTCAGAAATAAAGTGATCCCTAAGAAAGTACAAAAAAAGACTAAGTGTACTCTGGCCTGATTAGGGTAACTGGGACACACCCCTGGAGCCAGGCCTGGGAGCAATGTCTACAAATAAGTATCAGGTGATGGCTTCCCATGTAACTTAGTCATGCTGAGCCTGATATGTGAATATGGAGCTATACTGTCATACACATTTGCAGCTTCTTATGGTTAAGGTATGAAATGGGTTTGGTATTTGAGAATTTTTGTTACATTTGTGTTGCTGATATTAAATATTAAATTAGCAGAAGTGTATAATTTTGGTGCTGTCCAGTTTTCAGTTTTAAGAAATGAAAGTGAACTATTTTGCCTACTCTGTTTGCACACAGAGGAACGTGACCTCCACATTTAACCCATCCGTGCAGTGAAACACACACACCAGTGAACACTAGGGGGCAGTGAACACACCTGCCCAGAGCAGCCCCAAACCACAGCACCCAGGGAGCAGTTGGGGGAGTTAAGTGCCTTGCTCAAGAGCACCTCAGTCGTGTCTTGCTCTGGGCAGGGATCGAACCCATGACCTTCCAGTCACAAGATCGGTTCCCTAACCACTAGGCCACAGCTGCCTAATGTCTTTAAACAATGTTCATACAAATTCTCCTTTTTTTTAATTTATTGATCATTTTAAAATGATTACAACTAGCATTCATAAAACCAGTTGAATATGTCACTGAACCTTTTGATAAGTTTCTCTGCAAGCTGTGTATAAATTTGCCTTGAGACTGGGTTGCACAATTTTTGCAGTCAGATTCATGTTGTCGAGTGGAGCATGAGCCAGTGTTAAATAGTGTGTGGGTTAACATTCTTACAGGTTTAATGTTTGATTTAGGTGGACTGTGAATCCTTGATCTGTGCAAGTGTATTTTCCTGAGCCTTTGATGGATCTGTGGTGTCTTCCCAGCAACTGGGTTCAATTAAGTCCGGCCAGCTTTATTGTCCTCAACACATAAATCAGCCTGTGAATCAAGTTACTCAGGGGAGAGAGTGAGAGGATACAGAGAAGAGACTGAAAGAGTGAAGAGATGGATGGATGGCGCAATGGTGGATCTTGCAGAGAAAGAGAGAAGACGGCAGGCTGCTTGAAGTCTCTCTGAGAACAAAATGTGTGATTAGAGCAGCAGCAGTGGTCATTAGTGACACTAATGAGTGCACTATCTACGCCGGCATTAAAGTGCCTGCTAACGAGGCCTTGTTCATCATCAGTGAACACAAGCTGTGGCATAATCCTGTCGACTCTCCTCGGCAGGGGGAGCAACCTCTCACTGCACAGGACGGATAAGCTTGATGTGCACTTCCTACATATGCAGTAAACGAGTAATTATTATTTTTCCTCACCTATTTTTCTCATCTCTGTCTCTAACCTTTCCACCCTTTTCTTTGATGAATCAAAGCTTGGAGTTCTTTATTCCTGGCACCCTACATAATAGCACACAAAACCATGTATACCTTGTAATGATTTTTTTTTTGTGCATCATTACACACACAGTTATCAATGGTTAGATTTTTTCATTCACTTACTTTCTTGACCTTTCTAATATTTTTGCAAGGGTTTTCCTACTGCCTCAGTGCTGCTGGTTAAATTGTATGTTAGTGTACAGCCTATAGTATATATGCACTTATTGTGCCGGATATTAATTTATTACCCAATATACAGTTTTTTCCAATCCTGTACTGTTCTGTTTTCCTGTCTAAATAGCATGCACTGTCATAGGTCTTTCCTCTATTGTGTACATCTTGTATATTTTGCATTTGTCTCATGCTACCGTTGCGTTTTATGTAGTCCTGTGTACCATGTATTGCACAGTGACCCTGAATCATCGGGTCCTTTATACTGGGACGGTTCTCTCATCTTTAATTTACCTGGAAAATTGGATACAGTGTAGCTATGAAAAATGTTAAGGCACATAAATTAACCGTGGGGATTTAGGACCTGTGTTGTATCCTTTGTTAGTTCTATAATGAATTTTCAAAGATACAGTATGTGCAACAAGTTACAATATATGTACTAAACGTGGAAAACATAGCATGACGTTACATGTCCTGCTGCAGTCACAAGAGAAGGTACAGTTTTAAGACTTTTTTTCCAATACATCAAGAAATGACAAAACCAATTTGCTTTGGTTTAATAATACAAGTCAATCTGACCCTCAACTGTTAAATTCTTCCACCACCACAAGAGGGCACTGCAGCCTAGACATTACACCCTCTCACCACACTGTGCAGAAGTGCAGCTGATAAAGACAAGGCATGTGATGGATATGTGATAGTGAGGGGGGCTGTGCACTCTGTAGATTCCAAAACACTTATTATCTCCTTTGATTCATTCCCAATCGCTAAATATTTTCACCAGCAAATCCTCCCATCAGGCCATGAGCTGCTGTCTTGCCATTGCTTTCTGTGTCCTTGTGTTTCTACTTACAGTGGCAGAAAAAAAATGGGGAATGCAAGGAAGTTTATCTGCTGGTGACTGTACCATGAAAGAATTTTGTGTGGAAACGGTTTAATTTTGAGATCAACAACAAAGTTATTTCAGAAAAACCTGTCATTTGTCATATCAAATAAACTGAATGAGAGAATGCAATAGCAGAAATAAAGAGATGATTTCAGCTCACTCTGGTTTTCTCTTCCTTTCAACTCCACAATGCTCTACAATCGGGTGAACAAGTTTGTCTTTTCTTTTCTGTTTACACACGCTCTCTCACATAACCGTGACTCGGTCATACCCTGTAATTATGTTTGTTGGGGGGAAAAACCGTAAATCTGCCTGTAATGCACTTCAGTTATGTGTAAGAGCATGAGTGTGAAATGGAGTTTGGTTGATGACATTTATGTGTTTTTACCTGACAGGAGGAAATTATCAGATCAAAAGCCTGTCATGCAAACTCTCCTTTGCACAATTAAAAGAAACAAACAGGGAACACTATATAATAATAATATTTTCCTGTGGATTTTACAGTAGAAAACTGTCAGTCAGACTCTAATAAAGACACTATAATGCATTACTCACTTCAGTCAGACGTTAATAAAGACACTGTAATACTTTTACTAAACTACTTCTCCACACTCTCACTTTACAGACAGACTGTAACTAAGGCACTGTAATACATTACTACTGATTGATGTGGTACAGTGGTAACATCATTGGCTCCCATGTGAGAGACCTGGGTTTGATTCCCGATCTGGGCAGCCAGTCTGTGCTACACCAATAAGGGTCCTTGGGCAAGACTCCTAACACTATGTTGGCCTAGCTGTAATACCAGTAACCTTGTAATTTGCTCTGGATAAGAGCGTCTGCCAAACAGCCAACAGTAATAAAAACACTGTAATGTTTTTTTAACCTACTGACTTTACTCACAACTGTCAATAAAGGCACTGTAATACATTATTAACCTGCATACTCATTCACTTTACTCACATAATTTAAAAAAGACACTGTAAAACTTTACATTAAAAGTATAATACTTATACTTTTACTAACCCACATAGGGTTTACAGAGTAAACAGAAACATGTGCTATGAAAATGCTCAACAACGTATATACAATTTTTTAACAAACAATTGGTAAACCATTTAACTAATTATTGTTAAACACCTCAACCTTAACAGTAACCCCAAATTTGATAAGTTGATGAAATGTTACAAATACTCTGTAGGTATGTGTAACTCTATTCTACTGTAGCAATTCTATTAAATTATCTACAGACAAAGCAAAACAGTGAATTGTTGAATCGCAACTAATACACTCTTAAAATGCTACAATTACTCCAAAAACCATGTTTAGACAGATGTCTTGATGCACAGTCAATAATCCAGGATCTGGAATATTTAGGCAGATTATTCAAAAAGTGTTAACAAAATACTAGTGTCATTCACTCACTTTAGTCACAGAAATGCTAACACAATAAACTGCTTATTTGCTCAGTTTACTCAGACTGTAATAAAGAAACTAATATTTTACTAAAAAAATTCTAACTAACCTGCTTTCTCTCTCACAGACACAAAAAAAACATGTAATCAGGGTTGGTGCAGCTTTTTTTATAGTAAAACTCAATCAAATGCATCTGAGAAAAAGAATTCCATCATACCCACGGTAATCAGTGATATCATAGTGATATCATCACTATTTGAAAAAACAGCTATAAATAATGAGTGACGCAAAAAAAGATTTTTTTTCTTTAATGGTGTCAAAAAATAAAACAGAGGATATAGAGTATGTTCTAATAAATGATTACAATAGTTATTTTCTATGGTTATATGAATTCTTCTTCTTCTTCTCTCTCTTCTCTCTCTTCTCTCTCTCTCTCTCTCTCACACACACAAGCAAGCCTTCACCCCTCATGCACATTAGTTAGCCTTGGTCTCCCATGACATTGATGCTGGGTCACCAGTTGTCCTTCCATGGATCAATATTTGTAGGTACTACCCACTGCATCCCAGGAACACCTGTTGTTTCTGGAGATGCTCTAACTCAGTCGTTATCAAAATTTGGTCCTTGTGACAAAGTCACTCACGCTTGCCCAATTTTCAACACATCAGCTGTGTACTTACTGTTCACTTGCTGCCTAATGTTCCCAACCCCTTTACAGTTGCAATTGTCATTGTTATTCATATAATTCATATATATTCATTGATATTCATATACATTTCACCCGTCACTAGTTTTGTGGTGTTTATGTTATGGCTTATTGTTATAATATATAATTGCTGTTTCTTTATTACTGTACATATTAATGAAAGAAATACATAATAGCATCTATTCCAATGTAAGTACAATATCACTTATTAGTTGCAGACTTTTTATGGTAGGTATAATATAGCTTGATCATTTATTAAGAAATATTCATGTATTATAATTGTTTTCAGTGATATGACTACTGACTTGTCCAGTGTCCCATCCTGAATCGGACAGCAATCCACAATCAGGACACTTACTGGATCACTCATTCGCACAACAGCCATTTGATATGTGAGCATGTTTCTGAGCAGTGGGAGGAAACCAGAATAACCAAGGACATGCAGAACTCATTTACCATAACCAGAGCTCAAGACTGAAACTCAGACTCTGAAGTCGTAAGTTACCAACTCCATTCCACCCCACTCCAACCAGGATGCCCCACTCATTTACATACCTACCACAAAAAAACCCACTTTACATTTGTTATTGATTTAATTTCATGCAATCACTACTTTATAGATAATTGTTCATGTCCAAAAGAATGCCTGCCTGACAACAGCTGTATTTCTGTGAATCCGTAAAAAACCTCAAACTAAAATAATTATATTTTATAAGTGCAAATAATCTCTAAACTGATTACGGCTTCAAGTCAGTATGACATGTTTATTTTTGCTTTAAAAGGATGATAAAAAATTGTATTCATACCACAGGCTTATCTCTGCTGAGAACATACATGTCCTCCGTCCCCCAGTGCTCTTGTCTTCACTCTTCATCAATGTTTTCAACATTTCTGTAGGTTGCTACACTGGTTTTTGGTGTCAATTACTATAACAAAATCAGCACATGTTTACACGTGTATACAATTAGAAACACCCAATAGCAAGAAATAGCATTTTTAAAGGTTTTGACTGACAGTAAAAGTTACAGAAACTTACATAGTGGTTATACGGTGCAGTATTATGTTTTCTCAGAATAACATGTTCTGTTCTATAGCCATGCCACAAGGTGCAACAAGGGCGCAGGCCTAAGCGAGACCTGGCATGTGTCCCCAGAGGGAGTGTGCAGTGCAGCAGACAACAGATGAGGGGTTGAGATAAGAGTCCTAAACACTTTCAGGTCTGAAACATGACACCTGAGTGTACATTTGAGTCTAGGCATGTTTGATCAACTCCACAAAGAAAGCCTGAAAATGTGTGGATGCAGTTGGAGGAAACACAACGGCTTGCAGTTATACAAAGCAAACAAGTGTGCTTACAAACACACTGACACACATTTCATGAACTTAAGCACGCACTGACAATCACTAAATCAAACCTATCAGAGACATAACTGGTTTTACACCCTGGGGAACCCTGGGCCTGTTGCTAAAAAATACACCCAGTCCAACACACTGCGCCAAGCACACACATTCATACAGTCATTCACACCTGAGGGCAATTTAGCACAGACAATTCACCTACCTGCATGTTCTTGAGAGGTAGGAGGATACCAGAGGAACCTAGAGGAAACCCACTGACAACACTACCTGCTGCACCACATGTCACCTATAT
>JAOVVF010000017.1:16354976-16372802 GCA_028565595.1 Duopalatinus emarginatus | reverse complement strand
AGGTGGTTTGGGACATTGTCTATTGTTAAGTGTTACACGAATAAAACTGTATTGATTTGAATCAAATTACATCTTACTTGTACCTATGGTAATTTGTTGTTTATTTTAATGTCCAGCTTATTATTCAATTATTCAACTTTATTAATATTATTTGTAACTACATTACATCACTCATAACCACAGTGAAACTAATCGAAAAGGTATGTAGGTCTACTGACCGCTATAATTATGATGCAACTGTTTATTACTTTCTTAAATAAGTGAATAACTGAAACGTAGCAGGTGTTGCACTACTCTTTGTTCTTCATTTCAGAAAGCTCAGAGCTTAAAGCTTTAAAAGATATTATTATAAAGCAATGACTCATAAAATACTTCCTCGGAATTGGCTTACAAAAACGGGTGTGGTTTTTCATGAGAAAGGTATCTGATCATGGCTTTATTGCTGAATAACAGTAAGTGCGTAATAACAACAATTAATTCTTATTGTTACCATTTTTATGTAGCTTTACCCACGTAGAAACTTTTATGATGAACACACTTTTTATACCAACTCAGTTATTAAAAAGTAAAAAGTCATGAATATTTTTAACATTAAAAAACATTTTAAAAATAATGAACATTAATTTTTTTCTTTCTTTTTTTTTTTCTTGAACCTTCCTGGGTATAGGATATAGCATTGGTGGAGTCAATTTCTATCTGTATTCTTGATATTTAGCATAATTAACATGAAAAAGAAAATTGTTGAGACCAACGCTAGCTAGTGGACAAAATAGTTCTGACATATTCCTTGCTCACATGGTTGCCAGATATGATCCCTGGATGTTTTTTTAGAGGTTTTTAAAGGTTCTTTCTTCTTCTCGCTCAGGCGGCAGCAAAACAACACTTGTGTTCTGCCACAGCACATAGACACACACAAAAGAATCGATTAGCATAGATGCAAATCAAATTACTGGCAGTGTAAACTGCTCTTCCTCCATGCCCTTATGCCTGTAATTACTCAAGCATATAAGAAAATGATGAATACTAATGGCATACAATAACCAAGTATCCAGACGAAATGACAACCATACAAATGATATCCTCATTAAGTGCTTTATATTCTCTCTAGGTTCATTTCTTCTCCAACACTAAAACAGTTTTGCCTCCTTATCTTCTTCTTCTTCTTCTTCTTCTTGCGGCCAAGTGCACGAGGAGCGGTTGCTCAATGTTTAAGAATTTAACTACGAAACGGTCGAAAACGCCACCCCAGGCACACACGACCTGGGAACACACTATTATGTACACCGGTTCGTTATACGCTTAAAAGGCAGAGACATGTCTCAAGTCACAAATGCTTGTTTATTTAAAAACAGAAGGACAAAAAGGGAAGCTAGGCGTTTCATCCAACAAGACCCGTTACTAAGGCTGAGGACCCACCTGTAGGAAGGACATCCCAGTGCCCAAAAAGGGATGAGGCTACACACATGTGCTGTAGACCCAAGTAAACTAATAGGCAAGCACTCCACACACACTGTGATCTAGTACACCACACATCCACACAATAACTAACCTCCCAACCGAGTGTCCTCAAACCAACCAATGGTACTGATCGAAGAAGACCGTTTAAACACAGGACCTGGTTTACTCAGGCCTGACTGAGAGATGTAGACAGCTCCAAGGTTACCTAGCTGAGTGACAAACCCAAAACACATAAGGAAATCATACAACACAAATCTGGTTGCATACCATAATAAATGCCATGTTCACAATAAAGCACATTTACACAAAATAGAACAAACATTACAAACAACTGATCAAGACATAACATCCAGCAAATAGATGTGCACCCTTGACAGTCCATTGGAAGAAGGCAGCGTCACAGCACCAGCACCAAGCAGAGAGCCAGAAGAGAACCACGCTGAAAGCGAGGGCAGCAAGCACAGAAGTGTACGACTCACAGGCACACACCAGCTGCAGATGCAACAACACAAACACAAAAAAGAAGCAAAACGGAAGCAAAATAGAAACAAAACAGCAGAAGCAGGTGCTGACTCAATACATCAACCTGTTTACCGTTTGTCTAACAGAAAACAGCAGAAGCATGTAAGTAGTTCGGCTGGTTTGATGCTCACTGATACTCCAGCCGCTTGCAGTGGAGTAATTATGGCCGAACACCACTCAATCAGAAAGGGACAACGGCACATTTCCTGTACCGGTCTACTATCCCACAAGCCCAGCTGTAGCCGCAGACATTCAAACAGCGACTTAGCGACCCGGGAGTCGCAAACATGGAAGACGACAAGGGGGGCTACTGGCAGCAGCAACCCGGACAAGCAGCACAACTAACCACCCTAAACTGATGCCATTTATAGGCCAGTTGGGGTGTACTAATTAGGCACAAGCCAATAAAAACACGAGTAGGACTAATGCATTTAAGCAGGCTGTTGCAGCCACACTGCTACATTCTTCTTCTTTCTTCTTCTTCTCTGTTAGGAAACATCCAGTTAAACATAACCTATCCTATCTTAAACAGTTAGAAAAACAACACTAACCTGATTCTCTGTAGACCGTAAAAACAAAGTACATGCAAAGTAGAGGTGGAGTCACATAAAAACATAACTGTATGCTCATGATCAAACTCCATACAATGTTTTCCATGAGTTCACATTTATCAGAACAAATGTTGTATTTGTTTCCTCTCCTGGTGTGGTATATGTGGGCAGGTGTGAACCCCAAACAACTGGTTTCGAAAACAAACACTCCAACAACACTCCACTCTATCCATTCTGTCTTTAATAAACCACTCAGGGAACAAGACTGAATATAGTCTTATAAAGTGTAAGCACATTTAGCTTTAAACCAAATTTAGTGACACATTGTATAATGAAATTTTGTAATCTTATCTTGTTACAGTTTTAATAAGGATGAGTTACTCGTGGCTGTTTTGGACATGTATAATTCTACATTAATTTACTTTTAGTAACCACAACAATTTTTATAGTAGTTTACATTTATGAACACTATATCATATTTACTATGAAAATGACAATACTATGTAACTATAAAAATAGAGCAACATATCACTTTATTCAACCCAGGGACAGAATTCAACTATTACACCCATGCAGGGAGTTAGAAGTATAATGGAGCCATTAACAAAAGTAATTTAATATGGAAAAATAAAGGAAAAAAATGCAAACAGTGTAAACATTATAAAGTCAGCAGTGTAAACATTATAAATAGTGTGAAAAGAGAAAAATGAGCAGTGGATGGTGGTATTTTAACTTTTTTAGTTCAATTATAATTATAAGACTGGTTCAGTGCAAAACTAACCTAAAAGTCAAAACTTTTGGATCAGTGACAAATGAACTGACAAATAAACACAGTACATGAACTTGGCCACAGACTAAAACAACCAGTTGGGGATTTAAGCTAGTTTAACAAGGACCAAATAATTGTGGGTACATAATGGGGTCAGAGTATCTCCAACACAACAGGTCTTATACCTACCAAAAGTGCTCTAAGAATGGACAAACCAGGAACCAGCTACTGGGTCAGTGTGCCTAAACAATGAAGGCTAGATTGTTTGGTCAAATCCAGCAGAAAATCTACAGAAGTCTCTTTTGGTAATGTCTTTGTGCCAGATGCCACAGCACACATTTAGTCTTGTGCAGTCCATGTCTCAGCAGTCCAGTCTTGTGCAGTCCATGTCTCATTTAGTCTTGTGCAGTCCATGTCTCAGCAGTCCAGTCTTGTGCAGTCCATGTCTCATTTAGTCTTATGCAGTCCATGTCTCAGCAGGTGGGTTTTAATGTTATGTCTGACTGATGTATATATTAATAACACATCCACCATACACCTCTATACACGTGATGCATAGCTATAACAATAGTAAACTATAATTATAATTTAAAAAATCATCATGTTATCATCACTGTATTAATGACTTAATATTATAAAAAAATTTGATTCTTGTTACATTTATTTATATATTTTGTCCATGTTTCTTCAGAAACCCAGAGACAGCTCAAACTGTTTCAGTATTATTTGTGATTTTCTCTGAAATGTTCTCATTCTGTTCAGCGATATTCACCTATTCTATATGTATAAAGCAAAACAGAAGACTTGCTTTTACAGACTTGGTGACTTCAGAAAAGAGTCAAACTTTTCTAAAGAACAATGAGGGTCTGACGGTCAGCACAATGTCTTTTGTGCTGAAACAACTACCCTTTGTTACTCAGTATATTTATTTATTTAAGCCCATTGGAATACAGCTCCTTCTTCAGAAAAGCAATCCAAAGGCAAACGGCTACACATTGGGCTTCACAATATAACTGCTTCGGCCTTGAGGGCCATAAAAAGTACCTCTGTTTAGGTGAATGGAGAAGAGAGGCTGTAGTGGACTGCTGAAGTGTGTACTGAGCCCAATAGGAAAATGTGTGTATTTGGAGCTGAAACGCACTAAACAGAAGAGACAAATGGAAAATGAAATGAGTGGGTAAGTTGACAAGTCTTTCAGGCTCAGAAATCTTCCTATCATTTTTAGCCTATGGCAACTACAATATGTGGAGTGCGTGTGTGTGTGTGTGTGTGTGTGTGTAGGGTCCATCACTGCAGTGGTGGCTTGGTGGTTAACACTCCCCTGTGAACAAGACGCTGTCCCCTTGAGATGAAAACAAACTCTTTCTCACATTGCCTCACACATTATGCCCATCTAATTGAGGAAAATGGGGTGTGAATTGCAGTCAAATAACAGAGGGCATAATAGAAAGCTATAAAGAAAAACACAAAGAGAGAGCGAGAGATAAAGAGAAGCTAAGATTCACTCAAGCAGTTGGGAAAAAAGCTCAGCGATAAAGTGCCTGGTAAGTTTCAATGTGACATTTTTATAAAAGACAATGATGAAGTCTGACAGACAGAAGAATGTGTGGTCATTCACATCACCACCATGCCATGGGCTTTCTCATCAAACTCTCCTCTCTCCACATAGTATAGTCTAGTTATTATTATTACTATTATTATTATTATAGTAACCTGAACTAGGGACCAAATGGCTATGGCCATAAGCCTAGCAAACATTCATGTCATTCAATACACCATTACAGCATGCAAGAACATGTTAGAAATCTATAATGCAACTGTTGTTGGTGTTACAACACCAATGTAGCAATGGTGATTATTAAACTAGTAGAATACATTTCGAGGCACATACAACATTCAGGAAACAGTGAGTGTGTTTTACTGGGTGATGTTGGTTTTATAGAGAATAATAATAAATATTTTCAAAAGACTTTTTGTAATTATATGATGATTATTTCATACTCTATGGCAAACAGTGTGATCATATTGGTTAATCTAGTAGTGTACTACTTATACCTGAGACATAAGTAGAACTAATTGAAAATGTATGTTTACCAGTCCACACTTGCAATTTGGGAAAATGGATGCTAAGGACAATACAATTAAATTATATTTCATTTAATACAATTCAATCATTATTTTTCATTTGGCCAGTACATAAAAAAAATAGAATTTACATAAAACAGAATATACTAGCATTAAAATCAATTAAATCAACTCCACATTAAGCATTCCTTTGGCCTTGATCTACAGTTTTGTGTCATGTTGAACTGCATTCTAATGTAGAAAATGAAAAACGCCAGACTTAAAATGTTAATTGTTTAGCTCACAATGAATAGCCAAACCTTATTCAGATTAAAAACCTACGTAGGCATTCAGGGTCTTCAAATAATACGCCTATAAATATAGAGCACTACAGCCATGGCAACATGTCCTTGTCAAGGCCAGTGTATCAGCAGCCTGATCAAATTCACATTAGTCAACAGAGCAGGGCTCTATACAAAGACTCAGATGCCGTTAAAACATTAGCAGCCATTACCTGGAGCCATACGTCATGAGTCTTGGGATCGCTATTAGAATGTCTACCAGGAATGATTCATCAGGTTTAATGCTATGCTCCACTGTATGGACAATTATGTCTGATGAGAAGAGTTCTTTTTACTGTCATTCTTGTTTGAATGCTATCATTAAGAACAAATCTACAACCAGCCCTTTTGACTTCAATTAACTTGCCCCAAACTGGCTCCCATAAAGCAGTAGATTTTTCAGATGTATTGTTTTTTTTAACCTTACTGAAATAAAGTTTTCCAAAACAATCAACTGACTTTTTTTCATCTGAAGGCTAGCAATATGTGTGTAAACTATCCAGGATTCCTAGTAATAAAATAAATTGATATTAAATTAGAAGTAATTGTCAATGCAAAAAGTATTAGCTTTATTGTGCTACAGTTCCCAGGCCTCAGTGTAAATGCACATTTTTTTTTATCTTGTGCCTTTGTTGCATTCACTACTTTAAATCATTGTGATCTGTAGTAGCTCTACAGACCTGAACACAGAGAGGGGGAAAAAAATAAATAATAATGACAATAAATGAGAGGGCTGGGGAATTTTAAGACATCAAAGCCCTTGCTATCTCTTGCGGCACGTAAACAGCAAAACGCTCCACGCGTCGAAGAGCTCTTTTCAGTGATTCCATGGAAGATTGCCACGTAGACAAGCATCCTGTAATAAATAAAATTAACAAACATTTCTGTAGGGTTTGTTCAAAGGCAAAGGGAGCCCAATGTTTTTGGTCCTGATAAGTGGTCTATACATCCCCACTGCTCTTTCCTGATTAGTTTAATCCAGTGAGAAGTGTGTGTCGGCGTTTTTGATGGAGCCAGACGCCGCGGACCCCGAGGGGAAAACCTTCTGATAAGTGCCTTTACCTTTCACCTCCACAGCCCCACACACACTCGACTCTAATCTCATTTAGCCCAGGAAGACATGCTCTGGCATGGGGAACGGTGATTAGCATCCACACAGCTCTCTCGCTCTCACACACACATTTGCACACTCTTTCTGGTTACCTTTATCACACACACTTACACAAAACAGACATAGTCCTCGTCACACCAGACAACAGCTTGACCAGTAACCATCACCTGGGCAAGAATCTTTCACATACACTGTGTGTGTGTGTGTGTGTGTGTGTGTGCTTGCTCATGCATAGTGGTGTTTGTTATTTATAAAACAACATTAGTGCCAGAAAAACTGGTACAGATGAGCCTGTGCAAAATACATAGGCTCGATAATGGTGTGGGGTTTGTTTAACTGGCATTTTATTGGACCCCTGTACATCTACAAACATCTCTTGCAGGTGAACACTATGTGTGTCTCCTTTCTGACAAGTTACACCCGTTCCTGTCCTGCATTCATTTTGATGGATTTGGCCTCTTCCAACAGGACAATGCACCACCACATGTCTTGAGATGCCAAATTATGGTTAGAGGAACACTCATCTGAGTTTGGGGTCTTGACATTCCCACCAAAAGTCAACATTATTAAACACATCGGGGATGCCATAAAAACGCTGAGGAACACAGAAATCCTTCATCAATACTTTAAAATTGTGGACCATTCTGCGGTAGTGTTCATTCTGAATTTTCTGTCACTTGAGTATATTGGAGTATGTCGCCACCGGCTTGCTCATCAAGGACCAAAAAAAAAATTATAAAAAATCTATAAATGTATAACCCTTTTCATTATTTCTGTAAAGCTGCTTTGGGACAATGTCCATTGTTAAATGCGCTATACAAATAAAAATTGAATTATATATGCAGTTGTCTATATATATAATTGCAGCCGATTCATAAAGATAAGCATATGTCATCTGTAGTTTAGCACTTTAGCACTGAAGCTAATGTAATGTAATGGAAGGTCCATAAATACATGAACAGGTTTTCTTATACTTTTCCATCATATATGATGTTACCTCAGACATAATAAGCTGTTGGTCTGTAGTTCCATTTTTAAATCATGCTGGAGTGCCCATGAAACATGTTGTCAAAGGCTTCAAATAAGTGTATTGTTGTCTTCCTGCGTTTAGTGTCTCAGAAAAGACTGGCCTCCCACCTGCCCTCAGCAAATAGCTTTCATTTGAAAAAGATCAGTTGCAGCTGGTTTTTGTCTTGCCTTTGTTTCTTTAGTTCTTCTCTGAAATATCATAGCAAAATAACCTTTCTTGTATCTGCCCATTCTAAAAGATTGGCAAAAAAAGGAGTTTTTCCTTGTTTTAGTTTCATGTAGCTAATTGTTACCTTGTGACCATAATCTCACACGTGGACTTTGGTTTAGGTCGGGAATGTGTCAAACTGTGTGCTGGATAATTTAATCAAATCTATAAATGTATAACATGTGTGAATTGCTGAATCTTTTATAAGCAAACTGTTGGACAATGGATAATAGTCATGACATAAACATTTGTTACAAGCACCTACAATGTTCTATCTTTATTGCTGCTTAATGCAACATGCAAAGCATGCCTAGCAGGCTTCACAAATACTAATGGCTATTCATCATCTTTCTCTGGTGCTGATTGACCAAAAAATAAATAAATCAAAAGCTCCTTCACCAAATTGTAGCTGCAGGAATGGAAGTGAGCAGAAGTCTACACCAACCAGTCCCCTGGAAAAGATAAGCATGCCTGTAGCACATCGAAAGGAGAACTGAAGAGCTGTTAGCAACAATGCCACCATCTACTGTACTGTACAACTGTTGTGCATCTGCTTTACACTGAGATACCTCAAGTGGCTGCATCTCATTCTTTAAGCTTGAGGCCCACTTTGGTGACACTTATGCTGTGAATTCTTCATGTTCAAAACCGCAGAGACTGACTTTTATTCTGAAATATCGGTTTTCTCTGTACAGTCTGCATTCCATTTATTCTCGTCTACATTGCTGAAGAGACAAAGCGTACAAAAAAAAGTAGACGAAACCACACTTATATTAAAACTGATGCTGAATTGCTTCTTCTTACAGCCATTTCACAAAAAGGGACATGTTCAGACAGGTGCATGACAAAACAAAGGGAGCTTCTTAGAAAATACGGAATTGATTTATTGATTTGTTGAATAATACCAGTAACACCATTGGTCAGATATGCTATGTGAGTATCAGGGACGTGAAGGAAAGCAAGATTTGTTCTGTCAAAGACTATACTATAATAGTACTAAGGTACTATTACACTGGTGCAATTCAAAGGTACTATTACACTGTCACTACTGCCACATAAGTCACTGATTCTGTGCTTTTTGACTGGACACCTGTACTGGTCAGTTATCCAACAAACCCATTTTAAATGTTTAACTACCAACAAAAGGTCGTACAAGGTAATAAATTGGCTATCGAGAGGATGTCATCAGGAGATAAGTCTCTCTGCGACATACTGATGTTCAAGAGCACAATGCAAGGCAACACTGTACCCCAACACATCTTGAAGACTATATCACTGTGTACAACCCTCAGCGACCTGCCCCTTTCTCCATCTGTAGTATATGTATATATAATATATAGTAGCAATAACAAATCATGTACAATTTACAATAAATTACAATTACCAAGTCAGATTTGAAACATTGACAAAAAGGTTGTCAGTCAATACAAGTTACACCACACATACTAAAATCATAAAGTTATAATAGCTGGATATACTTTAACTTCAGCAGTGCTATGCGACAAGTAGAAAAGTTGATGAAAGACTTCTTTGTATGGTCCAATAAAAAAGTGTTAAACTCTAGTACACAGACCAGTTCATTCCCACGCTGTGATTTTCTCTGAATAGCCTTTCCTGCCTGATACAGCTCATGTTTAAAAACTTCAAGATCACATTTGTACAAACTGACTAAAGGTAAAAATGTTTCTCTAACAAAAATATGCTTTTATACCCCTTATAACATCACAATTAGCTTTGCTGAAACATTTCTTCATATCTGCATTTAAAAGATCCAAAATGGAGTGGAAGACATCCTTCCTAAATGAATCCCTGCCCTGTTCCTGGCACCTGTGTTGTTCTATTGTGGACTTTACAACATACTCACTAAGTCTAAAGCTCTATCCTTTCTCAGCAGACACAACTGCAATATTACACTGCTTTGTTATGTCCACAGTGGTTTGCCATAGCTCATCAAAACATGCTTCACCTCTGTATTCCTTAAAAGTGTCCTATAGTGCCTGGATTAGGTCCAGGGCCCTAGGTAGATCAAGGGATGGAGGTTGTCGCATGCCAGAGATTGTCTTGATCTCCCAACAAATTGTCATAAATACTGCTATCATTCCAATAAAGGTGAAGTCTATTTGTGGAAATATACCCTATGCTTTTCTTGGCTGTTCTTCACATCTGTCTCAAGAAGCGTATGTAATGCATCTGGTAGTCCATCCATGAGGTTTGGATGCAGCTCTGCGGGCGCATCTTGACACGTCTTTAACTTCTGGTGAACATAAACATGCGTTCCTTCACATCTTCATGTAGCATATCTGACCAATGGCGTTACTGGTATTATTTAACAGTTTCCTTTGTTTTGTGATGCACCTGTCTCAAGATGACCTCTTTTGTTAAATGTTTTGCATGGCTATAAGAAGAAGCAATTCAGCAACAGTTTTCATATAGGTGTGGTTTTCTTCTACTTTTTATATGCTTTGTCTAAGGCATCTAGAACAAACAAATTTATCAAAATACGTTCCTTGTGTTCACTCCAGGCTAACATAGCTTCGACATGCCGTTCAGATATGCCACTTGAACCCCCATTTTTATACACTGCTTTCTTTCAGCTGGAGCATCCTCCTTGTGCCGTGAAAGAAATTTCAGGAGCATTGTGCAAGGTAAAGTGTCTACATGAAAACAATATGTAGAGACTTGACTTTGTGAATACACAAACCGTTTATGTTGTTTGTACCATGTCTTGTTGAAGGTCTTCTTCCTATCAGTCTGCAATGTTCAAGAAAAGATCTTCAAAACTGGCTGCATTGGCCCATCTGCTGGCATATGTCTGGAAGGGGGAAAGGGTCTATGAGTAATACATGCATGTTAATTTATAACAGACATGTATAACAGACCAGTCACAATAGCGTTGATGTTGAATTCCCTATTAAAATGCTGTGAACTAAAGTTGAGTCTTTTATTTTAGTAATGCACTAGATCATGATTAAAGTTTGTTGGGGTTTTTGTCATTAATCTTAACATAAGATTAAGATCTTGTGGTTGGGATGGTGTGGGAGTTGAAGAATTTGAAGCATCCTCTATGTTATTGTCACTGTAATATGGGGCGCAACATGCAGACTCCTGTTGGTCCACATCTTTGTGATCTGACTGTACAAGTAAATATGTACAGCAATTTAAAACTTTATTTTTAATACTTATCAAAATTTTATGACAGAGTTGAAAACTGTTCTGTATTTCTGGATATTAAAGACATGGGTGGCTGCCATTGTGGAGATATATTCAGTACAGTAAAACCTCTTATGCTATGTGTTAGTTTCAACCCCCTTCTGGTCTCTGCATGCACTGATACACATACCTTGATTTGCAGAAAACTCAGTGAACAATGATAACTGCTGCTTATTGCTTTCCTTCCTGACACACCTTTCTGTCTCACTGCTTCCTGCTTTTGTAGCTACTTTTCTCTTCACAAGGTAGAAGATCTAAATATATTGCGACATGGATCCTGTTGTTATTTTCTAATGTGTCTGTTATTTGCTTCTGAAGATAATAATGCATGTTTTCTGTTGCTTAGTCAAGTCACAATATAATGTCTTTCAAGTCAGTAATTGGTAGGGCCATACTCTATTTGACTGAGGAGCTTGGTCATGTTTTTTTCCAATTGAATATATGATATATAGTACAAGGCAGCATGGATATTTTGAATATTACACTTTTCACTTACCTTTTTTCCTCCAACCTCACCACCATAATGATTCTGGACAAGGACTAAAGTTTCATGTACTACTACAGTAAGCTGCCACAGCCCTTGTCTATAAGCCCATGGCTGCATCTTACAGCTATCCTGCTGCACCACATTATCATCTACAAGTTCACTTCACTCACTTCACAAGTAATGCCTCAGGCCTTATCAAGTTATGGCCCACCCTACTGTGCTCTTGATCCTTCATCAATGTTGGCAACTCAATATTCTTTATCTGCTTCAGTAGTGAGTAATTTCACAGTCAAACCTAAAATCCACCCAGACAATGTATATCACTCAGTATATAGCATGTAAAAACCCCAAATTCCTGTTTTCTCCATAGATAGTGAAAAGGAGTTTGCTAACATAAAGCTGGCCTCAGTTTAAGATGCCTGAGGCTTAGATGATTGGTCAGTCTTGCCACCAGCACCCATGTCTATACCCAGAAGTCATGCAAGCTCTGTAGATCCAGCAAGGTCAACCACACCAGCAGGCACAAAGCAATCAGCCATCCAGTTCACAGAAAACTACTTGCCTTTACTTGGCAGAAATGGTAAAATTCTCTAGAACCGCCGTTAGCCAGGATGAATACATCTGGACTGCAGAAGTTCTTTTAAGAGTTAAAGTCAATACCAGACCTGTTGCTCACATTCAGATCCCTGATTTTGAAAATGATACCAAAGACACTTAAAAAAATCCCATTATTGCACATTTGCTGCAATTATTTATGATGTTGCATTGTTTAGTCACTGACAGTGGTATCCATCATACTGGTGTAATGTTGGTTTCAGTAAATAGCCTGTTCAAAACTAGCTTCAATTGGTTCCAAGCTAATTGGCTAGCTAATCTAGCTTTCCCTGAATTAGTATAAAGTCAGCTTACATGATTAAGGTGTGTGTTTTAGTAGTTGCAACAATTGGTGTTTAGTATTCATCCAGAAAGAATCTCATTTTACTGGCTTTAAATTCTTTCTTAAACTTGGCTCAGTAGAAACTCTTGTTAGATCATCCACTTAATATAGTTGCTTAAATGCCTAACCCAGCATCATGTGATAGTCATATGACTATACTATACTATACTATACTATACTATACTATACTACCCACTATCCATACATTGGACTATCCACCAATGTATCAAAAGAATGTCAGATTACATCATGTCTATACCATAAGACATGATTTAAAAAAGTGCAGAGTTATCTTGGAATTGTATTTGGAAATACAAGCATATGTAGGTTACAAAGATCTGACTACAAAGGCACAAGATCCACAGCAACTTGTTATCTATTGCACATACCACATGTAATGCAAGCACTGTACAGACATAATTGAAACTTCCCTTTGGGTTAGGCTTGCACCCAGGGGGTTTACAAAGTGTCTGTCAGTTGCCATAAAACTCCTCCAATGGCTGGGTCTGTATGTTGTCCATTATCTCTTGTCCAATGGGCTCTTGAGAGGACAATCGCAACAGCATGTGTTTAGATAGACAAATATCTTCACTGCAAAATATGAATATGATAGAACTAAAATGTTATTATGAAAAAGAGTCATTTGACTTCTTCTCAGACCTTTTCGATGGACCACAGCGCTATCTCAGATACAGATGTGGTCATGAAATTTCCAGTGGCCACACATGCTGGCTTTTTCCATCTGGTAGGAATGTTATTATTTGGTGTTTATTGTTGTTGATGTTTTTGTTATTATTAACTCCGGCACTGAAACTGGGCTTGTCTACCTACCACACAATGTCTGAATGTTCTGTACCTGTCAGTCATATTACGAAAGCAGGAATCACTAGTAGTGTGCATGCATCCCAAGGCACTGAGTCAGTGCAAATTATAATGACTGATGCCTGATGCAATACTTGAAGGTAAAAGAAAGGTGGGAAAAGAGTCTCAACATCAGTATATTGATGTCCAGAAAATATAAACTGTGTGAATGTTCAGAAACCCAGGAATGAATCATCAGTTCGTGAATAAACATAAGTTAAGCTGTCACTGTTTTGATAATTAACACCAAAAAGTTTATTTGTGGATATTATTGAGATGACAGTAAGCAATAGTAGCAAGTTTACTGGCTGTCATGACGAAATGTAGTTTCATAATACTGTTTGATTTGCATCTTAAATGTCATTTCCTGTCTTAGATTGATATGACTATTTAGGCTGTTCGGTCAGGTCCATTGAAAATACTAGTCAAGGTGTTTTAAGTTAGTCACAGTACATAAGAGCAGTGTCTCAGATAACATTTATGTGCCATTCAATATAACTTTCAATTTGCACTAGGACATTTAAACAAATAGAAGTGTGAAAAATCCCACTAAGGGCAATTGACTATTTGCCTAAACTAATACCCATATAATTGATACTGTTTGCTCTAACCTGTCCTGTCATGCAGCACAGAAGGAAGGATGCTTGATCTTAAATAGAATGGATTTTATGAAACAGACTTCAGGAGCTGTGTATGCTCATACATGTTTTATAAGAAACTTTCTGAAACAGTTATAGGAATAGTTTACATGCATGGGTTAGCTCACAAAATTCTGCCACTATTATGTGATGAACATGTAAATAATTGAATTAATTGATGTGATAACACAGTAACAGACAACCTCTAGACCCACTAGTAACACTAATGCCCCCATCTATCCTATCATTTAAATAGGTCTTAATGGCTTTTGTTATTTCACACAATTTGCTTGCAACTTAAAGTGAATGATACCTCATCATTTGTATGTAACCTATATTGCTGCAGGTGACTGAATAAAACAAGTCATTATATGTACATGTGGAAAGTATTTTTATTAAGTGCCAAATACCACATATTAGTATCAATGACAATCAGTGATATCATTACATAAGACCTTCATATAACTCAGAGTAAAACCATTTTTTTTAATTAAAAAATTTAGAGCTCCCCCACCTGCTAATTGCAGAATTACAATTTAATCCATTCATACCTTCATCTTCAGCAACAGCTTTATCCTTGTCAGGGTCACAGTGGGTCTGGAGTCTATCCCAAGAAGAAAGGAAACCCACACAGGAGAGAACATGGACAGAAACTCCACACAGACAGTACTGAATCCCAAATTCTGGATTCATGAGGCAGCGCCACTAACTGCTGCCATGAGTGTAATAAGAATGAAACTACAGATGTTAATCATTTTTAATAAAGCAAACATAAAAAGCAAAGTTTTTCACATCGTACTTCACTATAACTTATCTGCTAATGCATTTAAACACTTTCAGTTATAAAATATGAATCATTAGGTCATAGCATGTGAAATATGACTCCCTAAAAGAGCCAAAAAGAAGGAATAAATGAAAGTGGCATTTGTACAGAGTGTACAGTGTGTGGTTGTGGTTTAACCATAAGAAAGAGATATAATACAGATTTCCTGACCTTCCTGAACACTGTGATGATTTTTAATAAATGACTTTCAATTAGAGGTCTTGGAATCCACAGGCTCTATTGATTCTTTCAAACGAATTTAATTAGACTTCTTTTTAAATGTGTTTGAATTAGAGCTTTATGAATCCACTGTTTTACCTGACATATTATTTTATGAAAGAAAATGCTTGGTAATTGAATGCTTATGCCGTTTAGGTTCTATAAGAAAATCTGAAACAAGTAACCAAGCAATGCATGTACATATTTGTCCTTGTCTGAGTATAATATTTTCTTATGTCATTGTCATCTCCATGTTCTAGTAAGCACTCATAAGTTCACCTGTGAAGCATTATCAGACTCTCTTTTCAAACAAACACAAAGACATATTTGTTCTGGTCTTATTCAGGGGAAGTCACCATCATATAACCAAAGACCTTGCCTTGAAAACACTTTGTGCCCAGAGATTCACAAAGATGTGCACAAATCCAATTTCATTCCATGTGGGTTTGAGTTCAAATTAACAACAACACATGGTCACCTCCACACAAAAAAGACTGCCTGACCCCGATCCTGTCCATTTGCCTTGATGGTGATCTAACCCACTACTTAGTTAGATATACATTACAATGTATTCGTGCAGTTCACTATCTCTATGCACAGCTGCCATACAGAATCTCACCACCTTGTCAATATCATTGCTGTACTTTGAATAATCCACGACACATATTAAAATGTCTGATTGGCAGGGGTCTGTGGAAGTTAATAGACACTGAAGGACAGGGTGGACGGGGGCTGACAAATTGCGCTACAGTCAGTAATTGTACAACCATAGAGAGCTGACTAATCAGTATAGACACAATGTGGCAACTCCTTATAAATATTGTGTTGTACATACTTATAATAGATTTAGCTTTTTATTTCCTTATTTCACTAAGGAATTAAGTCTATATACAGACTGCAAGGACTTGAGCTGGACAGACACACAGTAAATCTGGAGATTATCCAGAAACACTAAGCAGGAACACACTTTGGATGGGACACCATTCATGCATGCACATTTAAATATGAGACAATTAAGAGTAGCCAGTCTACTTACCTGTATGGTTTTAAGAAAGTGGGAGAAAACCAGAGAAACATGAGAAAACCCATATGTATACAGGAACATGGGAATCTGCACTTACAGTTAGCCAAGCTTACAATCAAACCCAGAAATTGTGAGGCATCAATAATACTTACTATTATTATTTCAATCATATTCATTATTGTCATTATCATTAGCATTAGAAATAGTAATAATAATAACACTACTACTACTACTACTAATAATAATAATAAGAAGAAGAAGAATAATAATAATAATAATAATAATAATAATAATAATCACTGTGGTCATCCAAGTATAACCAGTTTGAGCCATAGTGGTGGTTTATCCACATATGCAAATAACAGGACACACATTAAAGGAAAAAAAAACCTGTAAAAATTCTTGCCTGAGAAACAGACATGTGTTTGTGTTCTTGGTATGGAGCAGTTCAATAAGGAAAAAATCAATAAGAAAACCAACTAAAAAACTGCGTTAGAGGTAGGTATTTCACAAGCTTCTTTTATTATTCACATCAAATTTAACTATGCATTTTAAAAAGTATAAGTAATCTGTAATCTTACTATAACAAAGACAGATGTGAAAGGTGACAATATAAAAGAAAAGCATGTGGCATTGTTGTAGAGAGCATTTGTCCTCTAAAAATAAACCATCATTGCAAATGAACAATGTTCTTCTGACAGATCACCTTTATCCTATAATGAAACCTTTCTATTCTGTTAGGAGTGGTTTTCTACTAGATGACCCCACCCACATCCACTCACGGCTCACAGAATTGTTCAATGAGTATGAAAATGAAAATCATATGCTTCATGATCAGTAGATAGCAAACCAGTTGAAGATCTGAAGATTTTGGAACTTCGTGTTGGATACCACTTTCTGCCACCATCTTTTGGAAGTATGATATTTATCCCTACAGTACAGTTCCTGAGACTTCCATGCCATGGTGCACTGAAGCTGAATTTTGAAACTCATGGCAGCCCAATGTTAATTTTTCCATTAATTTGTCACCATGGTATGATCCCATGTGCATTGATTTACAACTGCTGAGTAACAGGAAGTAGGGGTGATGTATAAAGCAGCTGTTACACCCTCTAATACAAATACAAATTTGTTAAAGGGGTTACACATCTATGTGTGGGCGTGTTTGTGTGTGCGTGTGTGTATAGGGCATTGCATGAATTCAAGCCTGTTTGCATGATATGTGTGTATGTATATGGAAATAGTATCATTTATCATGAAACCCATCTCTAATTATTATTATTAAGGGTATTATTTGCATTATGATTGAATTTCTTGTTCAAATGATTGCTTTGTGAAAAGTTGATGCTCTCTCTCTGTTTCTCTGGGTACACAGTTCACAGTCACTTGTATTTCTGTAAAGTTGAAAGAAGATCTTGAGACACTTGTATGTCATTTTGGATAAAAGAGTATACATATAAAGTAGCCTAAATAAGGTGAAGTAAAATTTGTGTATGGGTATGCCCATAGTGCAGATGGTGTATATATAAAATATAAAATATAATATATATATTATATACGTCATGCTTTTCTTT
>JAOVVF010000017.1:16329024-16343734 GCA_028565595.1 Duopalatinus emarginatus | reverse complement strand
GTGTGTGTGTGAGTGTGTGTGTGAGTGTGTGTGTGTGTGTGTATGTGTGTGTGTGTGTGTGTATATGTTTCGCTTGCTGCAAAGTTTCCAACCCCCAAATTATTTTCCAACCACCAAAATGCTTTTAAAAGCACTTTTTATGTGCACGTGCTGATAAATTACAATACTACACCAGTTTTCAAAAAATTACTCTCCGATGCAATAGTAGGTCAACAGTATGAGTCATGTGCTTTCTTCTACCACTGTAAGTTCTCACTATATATTGTCAAAACACCACGTGTAGCCGGTGTTGCATTTCGTGTGTGAGTGTGAGTTCGGTTTAATTTCTGTTCTGAAGCGTCATAAACGGTCCTAATAAAGAGTTGTGGGAGTGCGCGTGCAGTTGGCGAGGCGCGCGCTGTCGCTCTCCATGGTGCTGATGCGCTAAAGTGGCTTTATACACCACTAACTTGCGCTCCCACTCAGGACTCCCCTCAAACCCATGTCGACATTTTCAATGCCTGTTTTCTCTTATTTCCATCCTGTTTGCTGCCGTGATTTAGCTCCCATGATCTTGGCATGCACAGACTTTCTCTGCTGAGGTTTTGCTACAGTGTCCTGCAGGAATGAAGGAAAGCAACATTTGCAACTGTTCCAACATTCCTCCACCATGGAGTTAAATTTAAGTGTATTTAGTAGTGGAACAGCAACAGGAAGCTGTTTATGTTAAATGTAAAAATGCTCTCGTGCTTAGTTAAGAAATTAGGGGAATGGGGAAAAAATGAATCCATGCATAAAAGTTAGTAAACTATAGTATAATAAATAAATAAAATAAAAATTAAAAGGTGAACATCTTTAACATTTTCAGTCAACAAACATCTTAACACTTAAAAACACACACACACACATGAAAGTGGTGCATATTTTATTTTTAATAAAGCATTAACAGACCTAATGCATATACAGAACAGCCTGAGAGAGTGAAAACTAAATTTCTTCCAGCGTCTTGGCATGTGAAACCTAATAATGCATATTGAGGTAAGCTGATTGTAATGCCAGGTTGGTTGCAAATTTGGAATCCTATTCTAAACGTACCTGCTACTTCTCAGTAACTTCCAGCATCTGCTCATTCCGATTACCAGACTTCAGGAAAGGTCCGGGATATTTCACACATTCTGAAGTCAGTTTGTTGAGAAGTGTTGACTTTTTTGCCCTCCCCCATCTTCTTCCTCTCCACACGCTTGCATTATTTCACATATTCAAATTGGCAGTGTTTGTTCTGGCCACAGCTTTTAGCTTCCATTGCTCTCCAGTGTGGAAATTGATTTTAGTTAGCTGTCACAGCCAGCAGTTTTCTGGCACCTCTGCAAAAAAATATATTTACAAAAAAAAAAAAAAAATGATGTTTGGTTTGGAGAAATTTCATTAACCCACACACAATTCCAGCCTATTTTTGAGGATCATAATACTATTTTGGGAAAGCAGTAAAAACTGCCCATGCCCTAAGCTTGAGCTTCGTGTGTAGGAAAGACCCAGTCCATCTTCATCTGTTTACTTATCTGATTTCACTCTCACAGCTCCTATCCCTCCATATCAATCTATGATTATCAATAGCAGGGCAGAGTCAAAATCAAAACCAAAATGAATGTGGCCGATGGGAAACATCAAAAATCAAATCGACAATTCTCATGGCCAAATCTTTCTACAATGTGATATTTCATTGGGGAGGGCCAAGCTGAATAAGGGCCTCTCATTGCTGCTGCCTCATGCAGGGAGCAGAGTTAATGGAAAAGGAAAGGCTGATCCAGTGATTGAATGAAATAAAACAGAATGGAAATTAAAAGAGGTTCAAGGCATCGGTTGATAATGAAAGAAGAAGGGCAATTCTTCAGAGACAGAGCAGAAAGCATTGCACCACTGTACAATACAATTAGGATTAAAGGGGCCAGTCACAGATAACAGCAGATAGGGATAAATTATCACCCAAAGAGAAAAATGGGGCCTCTTCTCTGACCTTCATTAAGAGGAAGAAAAGCTTTCAGAGGACTGGGACAGCTTGTAGGGGAATCTCAGCCTTCTCATCTCTTCCCTGAGGGGTCAGATGAAATTTACACCAAACAAACACTATAAATGAATTTTAAATGGTCACACGCTCCTGAAATACCAATTAATACCAACATTAACAATACATAGAGCCAGCTGGATTAGAAATGTATACAATTGTACCATTTTTTATTGTTTAATGGCACAAAATAAATAAGATCAGATGAACTACAGCAGACAATTGTACAATGACAGCAAATTTATATTGCTATTACCTTGCCATGAGCATATTAGGAGGGAGTAAAGAAATCATTTACAAATGAAATTAAAGCCTAGCATCCTGAATGTCTCTTAGCATTTGACTCTACCAGCTATACAAATAGAAACCCTAAACGAAGAAAGCCTAGAAGAAAGCATTTAATAGACCCAGCCAAGACGTGAAGTGAACAGTAAGGAAAAAACAAAAGGTCAAGCATGAAAGTGAAGCAATTAAAAGATCTGAACACTTCTGAAGGCAGATAAGTTGATTTAGATGTAAAGCTAAAATAATAAACATTGCTATCGGGTGCTGATTGATTTTTTTCTCCACACTGCCCCATCTCACACATCTTTTAAAGTATTATGAGAAATCAGTTTTCCTTTTCATTTACTTTTTGTAACTATCAATAGACCAGCCATTCAAAAGACAATTCTATTTGGCTTCCCACTGGAACTGGTTTCTAAAGTGCCTTCCACAGTTTTGCTCTACACAACAATATTTAATTTTTTATTGCCTTTTCCCCTTGCACTGATTTGACATTATTGGTTTTCACCAGTAACCGTACACTTATTATTCTATTCAAAGTCTACTGGCTCTTCCTTAGCATATTAATTCATGTTTTTATAAATTACTGTGCAGGCAAGTAAGCAATTTTCTTTTGCATGAATCATTTGTCTGTTTATATTCTGACAGATATGTTTATTCAACAACAAACAAACAAAAAAAAGTTTTGAATGCAACAAATTACTGTGACCAAAACTAATGCTCAGGGAGGTACAGTCTCTCACTGTCCAGAACTATTAGAAATCAATGCACATCTCTCTCTCTCACTGCCACTCTTTCCCTTTCACTCTCCCACTCTTTTGATTCTATAAGCTATTGTAGGCTGTCAAACAAAAGGGTTTTCATCAGACCACCCCAACCCCACCCCCAATCTCTCTCTCTCTCTCTCGGCCACCAACTCCTTCTATCCCTTCCCTTTCTCATTCATTTATTCCACTGTGTGTGGAAATAGGACGGGCAACAATTAATTTCTGAGTGAATTCAGCCCGGATCTATTACCCACTCTGTGGCTCCTTTTGCTCTAATGGAAATCTATTTCACTTCTCTTTTGTGTCCAATATAATTTAATGCCCATTTTATTAATGGCCTGAAATAATTATAGACGCCTTTTGTGATTTTTGAGTATGTTTCATTTAATTGTGCAATAAATGTCTAATCAGGACTCCCATCTGAAGCCATTATGGCATTAAAATTAACAATTATGGCACAAGTGTCTTGGTGAATGCGTCCGGGTCTATAGAAATCGCTGCCGATAACAAGACGCACATACATCATTCATGAGATGATTTTTTTTCACCAACTAGAAAAGGACAGTAAGAGATAGGAAGACCAGACGGAGGGAGAGAAAGAGAGAGAAAAGTGTGTGTGTGGGAGAGAGAGAAAGTTTCTTTATTTCTTTCAAAAGAGGGGATGCCCAAAAGATAGGGTATTCTAAAACTGTGTCACCCACTCCACTTCCTTTCTTCTCTGGTTTCTCTCTATCTCCCTTTAATTTGCCTCCCTCTTTATTTTTTCAAGTGACAGATTTCACTCGGGGAATGGAAATGTATTAAGTGTTAACTTCGGCGATAAAATATCTATCAGCCCTTTGCGCCTCTTGCCTGGTCTTCCATTCTAAGCTGCGTGGCACCCATTTCGCCAGTGTGGGTGACCGAAGGCAATTAAGGAGACTTTCTTCTCTCTCTTTCCTCCTTTCCATCTCTTCCACTCTCTCTCTCTCAACTCATGGCTCGGCTGCTCAGCACACCAACAAGAATTGTTTCCTTAGCTGCCAAGTATCCAAATTTCACGGTTTGACGGAACTCCATCTACCAGGAATAAAAAGCCTCATCAGTTCCTCCTTTTCACTTCCCAGCTAATATTCCACAATTGGTTTTGGTGCATCTGTTTGAACTGTGCCTACGTTTGACCCTGTCTCTTGATCTGCAAATGAGCTCTAAGGGTTTTGGATAGGTTTTAATCTTCACCTTATGTCTTCTGTGTTCTCCAGGCATCTGTTAGTGTTTAAGTGGTCCTAAACACTCTTTTTTATTTTTTTTTTCAAATAAATTAGCAGAACAAATGGTCACAGCCTTTCTTTACATTAAAAATCTGAAAAACTTAGAGATGCTAAAAAAAGAATTTAGCAGTACATACGTGGCTACGGTGCAGCATTGTAAACTTGAAGATCAAGCCATGGCCTGTTATTTACACATGTAGCTCAGTACACACCTGGACAGGAGAGAAGGTGGGGAATATGGTTACATATTGTGTACTATACATTTGTATACTATATATATATATATATATATATATATCATATTATATAGTTTCATGTTACACAATAGCTTGAAATTGGAAATTAATGACACTTTTGCACCTGTTTTGGCTGAGAGAAATCTACACTACTGTTCCCATCTGTCTCGCCAGCTCACATATAAAGATTGTTTTAGTTTTAGCATAAAAGGTATTTGCTGTGAGAAGCATTCCCTTTGATATTGCATTCAAGAGGAAAATGCAGCGCATTCATCCCACTAAACGATACATACAAATCTATTAAAGTTCCTTTCCTTTAAACTGATTCTCTCACATTTAATAATCTATTTAAATGATGTGCAAATTAACCTTGGCATTTGCACAAACCCACTTTTATAAGTCACACCTTACACCTTTTCCCCTCTTTTTCATCTCTCCTTCCACCCAATTTAATTCCAGGCGAAGGATTTCATGGTCAATTTTATTTTGCTCACTCTCATGGAGTCCGTCATCAATTCTTCAGAACTTTTCATGTCCTCTTTTCTCTCCAGATTCACTGCGAAATTGCCTATTCAGGTCGCTAAATAAGTGTGACTCCCATAAATTTGCTACAACACCCCATGCTTTTCAGTAGGCATTTGGAGTGCTGACCTCCAGCAGTAATTAGTTTTACTTCTTTGTTTATCCTTTACACAGCTTTCTTTCACACTCTATTCTATCCTTATCCCTCCCCTTCCCCACCCTGCACCAAAAAACCTTGGGCATATAGCACAGGAGTTTGATCTCCGCCGAACCACACCTCTCTCTATGGCTTCTTACTATATACTATTGTGGCATAGTCTAAACAGTATATTCAGATACACACAAGATCAATGCTGACACTTTGTCATGCTGTGCTGTGTAACAACACTGGCAACAAATAAGAAGAGATTTTTTAATTCCTGTTGGCATCTCTCCAAGCCTTTACACATCTCCTCACACGCCCACCGTTGTCAATGGTGCATGCACAAAAATAGAGTTTGTACTGCAGTGACCCTCGTCTACACTGTATTGCAACAATGAAAGACAGATTTGATCCTGACTATTCAATAGACTGCATATACTGTAGCCAAAGGCTGAAGGGAATCAGCTCTATTAACACCAGCTTAGGCTTAAGGGCAGTTAGTGAACAGGCCATCTTTGTCACCTCCTCTTCCTCCTCATTTGCATGAAGACCAGGGAACACAATAGGCGACCAGTATACATCTCCTTTTTGGCAGAAGGAAAGGAGAAGGGATCCCATGACTCCAGGATTACCCTATTATAGCCGCAATGTTTCACTAAGCCCTAAACACTGACACACATTCCTGTTCGGCCCGTTCACTTACAAACACGTCTTGTCAGGAAGGCTTACCGAAATCTACATAATCCGCTCTCTCATCACAATTAAAGATATCAGTGAACAATGAAATTGCCTGCTCTTTGGTTTGTTTCGTCTTGCTTTAGAGAGTAAGGTTATGGGAATATGCTGGCACTCTGTTCTGAGGTCGGCCTCCACTGTGAAAGTCACAGCACAAGGCAAGAATGGGTGGCAAAATGGACAGTAAAATCGGATGTGACCACTGTCGTTCATCCAATTTATTGATTGATTTTACATAAAGAAGAGACTGCACCCTGTTGTCCTGTCTATAGTCTAATATTACTCTCAAGCACAATTTTTTAATATATTTTTTTAAATTAACGACAGAAAGAGAAATGTTCTTTCCCACTTTAGGCTCTTTTATCAAGGCATTTTTATTCTACCTAAGACAATAAACATGAATAGCGATCGTTAGTGATAGTTAAATGCTGCACAAGGTGTATTACATGGGTATGGTGAAATTCCACAGGGAATCTAAGATAGCTACTGTTATGGTTTGCAGTGTAGCACAAACCTAACTGAACACTGTCCACTGAAAGTGAAGAACTCTTAATATGTCCAGTTAATTAAAAGTTCACTTAATTCCTCTAACAATTATTAAGGGAATGCTGCTATAGTGTTAACTGTAAAACTGGGTTGTTTGCTTATTGCACGATGATGATAATTCTACCCTCTATACGTACAACGTACTCGAATGGCACACTAAATCCATTTTCTGTATACTAATATGTTTAATATTTTTTCTTTTCATCTGATGAGAAAAGCCTCATTTGCCATGTCTGCTGATGATACCGCTAACTATACTGTAGTAATAGTCTTGCTTGCACCGTGCTTGCATACAAAAGGTATTTAACCCATCCATGTAGTGTTAGGTACCTTGCTCAAGGGCACTCCAGTTGTATCCTGTTGGTCCAGAGATCGAAGCATGGATCTTCCGGTCACAAGGTTGGTTCTTAACCACAAGCTTACGGCTGCTCCCGTGAAACAGAGTGGACTGGAGTGATACAGTGAAACAGTCTAGTGTGTTTATACTAACTATAAGCACTCATAAGAACTTTGAGGAAAAAGTTGAGAACTTTGCTGCCCATCTAATCAAGCTAGTGGACCTCGACTGTTGTCGAAGGAAAAACGGAGGAAAATAATAAACGCCGGAGAATTCTGATGCAATTATCGCCCCCAAGCTGACGGATTCTCAATAACACCACGTTCCAAAGTGTTTTTTTTCCTCTTATACTATGTATTATATAAGATTACCTGTTGTGGAACTAATAATTCAATTTGAAAGTATTAACATGACAGTACAGGATGTTTGAGTGACGCCACTATCTGTTCAATACTTTGCGAGATAGGTGTTAGGACAAATAGGTGAGATGACCTGCCCCATGACACTCATCAACTGCTAGCCGACTGTGACTTGTGACCTTGATAAAGAGGCACTAAAACCCACAGGTCTCATAAGCATGTGACCCGCTGGCGTACGTTGGCTTTCCATATAATTAACATCCAATTAATCCGCAATTGTTTGTCAACAGTCTTCCGTATCTCTCTTTTCTTCACCACAAAATCGACAGTCATACTGAGGGGAGGACTGACAGAGATCTTATCTTAAGCTGTTTGTTGCAGAGCTGTGGGGTGACCTGGTCTAACAGACTAACAACCAATCTCTCTCATTTACAGACAGATGAGCACACATGGACTTAGACTCTCTGTGTTAGGATGCTCATAAATAAGAAATGGAAAGTGATTTGTGTATAGCAGATGCACTATGATGAATAGAATTCAAAGAGCTGAGAGGAGGCAAAAAAGACGACTAAACTAGGCATGAATGCTGACGGTAATTACCGAGTGGGAAGAGAGAGAATTCATTAAACAAGTGAATGACTTACACAAGCTCATTAAGGCTCATGCGATCCTCTTTATTTTTCTTTTAGTTCAAGGGAGACAAAAGAGGGACAATATCCCAACAAATGTTGTTTTCTCATCCCATTCATTTAAAAAAATATATTAAAGTGTGGGTGGATTAAAGTTTGATAGCACTCCACTGGGAAATGATTCTTCTCTTTGAAGGCCTGCAAAATCACACAGAGACAAATGAGAAGGCAAAAAAAGAGCAAGGGATAGAAGAGGAGTACACTGTTATACACAGTTTGGTTATGTGTTGGGTAAGAGAGAGTGTGTGTGTGTGTGAGGTAATGTCGGGCTCTCCCCAAGCTTACCATGCAGATAGGAACCACCAGGGGAAGCAGCAGGGAGCAGGCGTTTGTGATTTATGGCTAGCAGTGTGGCTGATAAGAAGACTCCCTTCATTTATGGCCTTATCAGGCACACTAAATAAAGGCCACAATTTGCCGTGTTCTTTAAAGCCCCAGATGCAACTAATCTCTCAGTGCGTACAGACAATCTGCCTCAGTAAAAACTATAGATCACACACACACATTGAAGAGATCTTGGCCTTCGCTTTTGCTCCACCAAAGATGCTACACTACCTAACAGGACTGAGCTAAATGGATGGCAATTTAAGAGACAGAGCTGGTTTCAAAACACAATGAGACAAAAATCAAAACTAAACAAAGTGAGAAAATGAATACATATAAAATACATACTAAATATAGTATCTAAAGTGTTAAAAGTTAGAGTTCTACTTTTAAAAATCTCATCACATCCATTTTACCATCTCAAGTCAAATACTTTAGCTTCCCTTAAAAAAGCAAATTTTTGATTATACATGAGATAAGTTTTACTATTACATATAAATCACTAATGTATGTGTTTTTTTAGCATTAGATTAGATTTTAACATTAGATTATAATGTAATCTGCATTTATTGGTCACATGGGAGCAAAAGATGAGACAGTCAGTGCACTCTGGCTGCAGAATGTCTTTTAATCAACTTTTAAAAAAAGACAAATACATTATATTTCGACACAACATGCCTGCATTTCAGTACACTTTGTCCATCTGTCAACAAGTGTTCATATTCCGTCATTAAAGAATGTTTTAGGCTGAGCTGTCACTGACGTAACATGTTTAAACCGGCACAGCAGTGACTGGGAAAACAGCAACCTAGTACGAAATGCCTGGGTAAGACTGGGCGGCCAACAGAAGGGTCACCTACATTACTAGAAAGCATGACTTTAACAAATGTCTAAAATGCTTTAGGATTGTTTTTAGCACTTGGTTAGTGCTAATTGGAATTTTACAGCTATGTTTAGTAATGTCATGCCTTGCAATAAAGTCATATGCATGTCACTGTTCACTGTATTTATCAAAACAAGTCTGAAAATGGACTGCAGAGACCATGTCCAACATCATGTTTGTATTCAAGAATTGTTTCACCCATAACAGAGGACAGTCCGACTCATAATCAATACTAATCACAAACATAATTAAATACTGAAGCTTAGGATCTTTATTGATTTTTTTTAAACAGACAGTTTGCATTCACTTCATATCTGATCCAAGTCATCACTGGGCGGTTCCTCTTCAAACTAAATGAGAAATGGTAAGAAAATGAATGAATGCCATGGAAAATGTCACATATACAGACATGCACTGAGTGGCAAACATTATTTTCATATATTTAAAAAAAAACAATGGTTTTATATTCAGGCAAGAAAATGCATACTAGTAATATATTATCTCAGCCGTGCATTACTGCTTTTATTACTGATATGTAGCTCTATTAGCATGTGTGTAAGGGAGGGAGTGATATGGAGAGACACTGAGAGGAGAGGGCAGACAGTGGAAGTGATTCTTCCACTAGCTCTTTTTTCTACTACTTTCTCCTAAGAGTGCATTAAGGACCATTAGTTTCTAAATGTGCACATTGGAGGATGCCTTCACTAAGCAGCGAGAGAGAGAGAGCGTGAGAGAGAGAGAGAGAGAGAGAGAGAGAGAGAGAGAGAGAGAGAGAGAGAGAGAGACCCCTGAACCAAACACCAAACAGTTCATCACATTTGGCAAGATCAGGTATCTAGAACACTGGGAGAACCAAATCCAGGCTATAAATTGGAACCATATCTCTTAAGTGTCAGAGATCCACAGCAGAGACGGATCTTGACCAAGTACCGACTTGGTGTCCACAGCCTGTCTGTAGAGACGGGCAGGTATTAAAAAGTCCTGGCTGCCCAGAGACGAGTGACTGTGTGGTCATTGTGAGAGCAGAGAGATGGAGACGGGGATGCACTTCGTTCTTTACTGCCAGAAATTCAAAATAATATGTAAAAATTACACAGACAGATTTAAACAGCTGAGCCCAAATTATAACGGATAATTACAGATAATTCTGGGAGAGGGACAAACTTACCCCCCCCTCGTTGCACAGTATGTATCAGCACTTCACTGTCTGAGACATAGTGGGTAACATCTACCTCACCATCACCATCCACACCATGTGCTACAAAGACAAACTATTTATCATAAACAACAAAAAACACTTATATGCAAGAAGGATGATCGTATGCATTTTCTTCTTCCACAGCCATACACTTGTTAAGAATCCAGCCTTGTGACCTGAAGGTCGCTGATTCAATCCCTGCACTGCCAGGACTGAAGTGCCCTTAAGCAATGGATAGGGTTGCCTTTTGTTGAAGTGAAGTGACTGCACTGTGCTTGTGCACACCCTCAGTGTTACTATAGCAACAATAACATAGCACGTTAATACAGACCTATCATTTACAGTACAGTTGATACTACAGTTCGAGCCGTGCTCTTATGTAAAATGACTGCACCTCTGCTAACCAATCAGTTTAGAGAATCCATAGCACTGTGGTACCGTGTACACCGAGGTCCCAGAAAACACCTGTGCACATCCTTGGTTGCGTCCGCCAGTGCATATTTAAAGTAACAGACATCAATGCAAGCTTAATAATTGTATGGGGTTTGTTTAGCTGGCCTTGCATGGGACCCCCGGTGAACACTGAGTGTCTCCTTTCTGATGAGTTTGCTTCTTCCAAAAGAACAATGTGCTGCCACACGCATCTAGAGACGCCAAATTACAGTTTAGTCTGGGTTTTGCCATTCCCACCCAAGATCTCAGAATTATGGACCATTCTGCAGGAAGTATGGTGTTCATTGCCTACAGAATATTTTCACTAGCTTGTGCAGTCCATGCCCTGTTTTATTTCTGAACTCTTACACTGCTGTGCTATTATCATCATTATAGTTAGTATTACTAGTAGAAGGAGAAAGAGGAGGAAGGCAATATTTAAAATGAGAGACATTTGCCAAAATAAGGCTGAATGACATACACTTCTTTCCATTCATCACTGAGCTTTAACCCATGAGGAAGTTTATAATCCTTCTCCTAACGCTCCATTGAGTACAGGAATGCTATAACGCTATAAAAAGTATGAGATCATCCTGAATATTTTTACCGTATCATGCAAGTTGATGCTTTGTGTATGAAGTTGTACAAATTCAACACCAGGAGAGAGAGAGAGAAGGAGAGGAAAAAAAAAAACAAAAAAAAAAACTTTCTTCATTTGAAGTGTTTGTATATTCAAGTCATATATCCTCCATGTCTTTACAAGTGTAATTAGTCTATGAGAAGCAGCAGTGTATTTTTCCATTCTTTAAGTATTCATGAAAGCCAGTGATCTGACAAATGGAATTTTTCAGCTCGGCAGCGTCCTGCCTCATGCGCACCTTCTCCCGCCTGATAATCCTGTTTGTGTATCAGTGTGGCTCACATGGGCCAGGTGAAGACCCCCTGCTGATGCTGCCTGCCTAAATGCTTACACACACACACACACACACACACACACACACACACACACACACACAAATTGAGAGAGTCACATATTCTCATATCTTCTATATTACAAGTAAATACAAAGAGGCAGAACAGTGGGAAATTGCAAAACTGGGATAAAGAACACGTTTTGAATTAATTAAGTGATTGATTAATTTAATGCCCCCTGACAGTAAGGATGTCCGTCCCAGTGGGAATAGCGCACGAGTACAAATGAATAAAGGAATGACTATCCAATCTTACAGTACGCACTGAGAGAGAAGGGGGAGTAGAGAATCATTTTTATTAAATTAAAAAGAGAAAATAATGAGAAAGACAGATAGGGAAGGCAAAAAAGTACAAATTGTTGTGTTTCCTCCCACCTCCCGAAAACATGCCAATAAATGTAGTACTGAGGGGACATATTTCCCATGTATTTGTTTATGTATGATTATAGTCCAAAGGATAGTCTTGGGATCAACCATAACCTAGACTGTTCTTAATGAAGTGATTTGACCGGTTTTATTTTTTAATACTATCGTTTTGATGTAGTACTATAATATACACTCAAGCTGGACAATGCGCCGACATACACATCTAGAGATGTGCCAGAACATTTATCTGAGTTTGGAGTTTTGCCATTCCCACTCAAGTCTCCAGATCTCAACATTATTGAATAAACTGTTTTGAATTATTGTTGAACAAATTATTGAACATGCCACACAATGCTAATGGTACACCAGTCTAATACTTGGTAGGTCCCTAATGGGGCAAGGACTCCATGTTTGTAGATGTTCTCCTAGAATGCCAGCTAAACAAATCCCATACCATTCTGGAATCACCACCAGCCTATGGATTTTGCAGTTTTTCCTGGCACCTTAGTCTATTATGTCCAAATAGTCTCAAGTGCTGTCTGAAGTCTAAAGTTCAGAGACAGTCTGCAGCAGGGGTTATTAAATAGTCTCTTATAATCTGCAATGTCTACATTCATCTATATCTGTTCTGTAGCTAGTTGACTAATAGCACTGCATCTCTAATTCAGATCCCAGAGGTTTGCGTCTTCTGCATCCATTCATTTTGCATTGAGTCACAGTACTTTTGTTTAGGTTTTCATTTTCTTATTCCTAGAAGACATGTTTGGTTTGGTGTAAGTATGAAGGAAGCATGTATGAACAAAGCCCTCAGAAATACGTGCACTTATATTCACACTCTTTTTCCCTTTTAATTTATACTCTCTTCTGACAACAAATTCACCTATGTTTGTATATTCATGAAATTAAATGGGCAGCACAGTAGCACTGTGGGTAACATTACAGCAAGGAGGGCCTCGGTTTGATTTGCAGGCCATACAGTCAGAGTTCTTTCTGTCTGGAGTTTGCATGTTATACCTGTGTGTGTGTGTGTGTGTGTGTGTGTGTGTGTGTGTGTGTGTGTGTGTGTGTGTGTGTGTGTGTGTGTGTGTGTAGGGGTTTCAACCAGGGTCCAAAAATATGCACTCAGGCAAATTAGAAATTTAAATAGTACATTTAAATGACCCTAAGGTGTGAGTGTGTGCGATGGACTAGTGCACCTGTCTAGGGTGTTTCCCTACCTTTCATCCAGGATGTAACCCCTAGCCCTTCCCGCCCCAGTAGTAAGACAAGTGGCTTAGAAAACAAGTGTAAGTAAACAATAAAAATACAGAATAACAATTTAAGCTGTTTTATTCACAATTGTGAGAAATGACTAGAAATAGTAATTTGCATGAAAGTAGTTCGCATATTGGTTGGTCCCTGGATTATTGTGTATGATGGACAATTACACAGTGCAAGTAATTAGAAAAGTTCATTATCAAGCTCAGTGAGGTAATGTAAACAATTGTGGGATGAAGGCTGACACATTGTGCTAATACTGCTAAAATGTTCTCTTAATTAAAGCCATTTTGTGTTAAGTCATGTGTCAAATCGAAGATGTGACCATTTAATCACACACCCGCGCGCATGCACGCACGCACGCACGCACACAGTCTTGCCATTCTCCTCTCTGCTTTACAGTGAGGTCAAGGCTGCATAAGATGATGTCTGCCTGCCTAAAACACTGTGGTTCATCCCGGCAGCTTTTGCCTTTGCAAAGCTTTTGCCTTTGCCTTTGCTGCATCTTATTCATCAGCTGCTTAACTCCAATGCCACAGCAATGTTCACAATCAAGAGAAAAGTGGAGCAAGCTACAGAGAGCGCACAGGCCACAGCCTTTACTCCCTCTCCTCTCTATTCTTCCTATTATCCTCGACCTCAGTGACTCACCTTCCCTAACCTGAACACGAGGGCCCTGTGTGTGCACTATATGCCTGACGCCTTCACTGACAGGCTCGGGTGCTGACGGCTTACATTGTTGTGACGTTCCTCTGGGAGGATCTGTCCCAATCAGCACTGACAGTAGGGAGGGAGGACTGAAGGAGTTTCCCTCCATCGCTCTCTCTCTCTCAGGGGACCAACACGGCCGCATGGGCAGCTTCACTCATTCACTTCTACCAGACATGAGACTGCAGCTCCGCTTTTCTTTTTATGTTTTCTCTGCTCAAGGTTCATCCATGTCTCTATCCTCTTTCCTTTTCTATAACTCACACACACACACACAAACACACCCACCTCCTGCCTGCTGGGCTGACAGACAGACAGACTGATATTATCAGAGGTGCATCTTCAGTTCTGGGGCCTCAATCACGGTGCACAAACAGCCCAGCGCTCCCAGCCTGCCTCCCACAGCCCGCCTCCACCTCTCTCTCTACCTCCGATAAGGCCCGATATCAGTGACGGAACATATATTATGTATGAAATGCAACCCACAACAAGCAGTCAAGCATTAGGTTTGTTTAAATAGATGATGTATATCAGCTATTCATTCTTTTTTTACGCACAGTTGGACATTGTCTCATCCTCTTTTTCTCACCATCATCAGGAACAGTTACTGGTTAATAATAATAATAATAAAAAAAAATAAATAAATAAAAATTTATATATAT
>JAOVVF010000017.1:16301716-16312745 GCA_028565595.1 Duopalatinus emarginatus | reverse complement strand
AGTCAAACTGAATCCTGACTTTCTTTACTTTATTACTGTTTACTGCTCATTGTGGGGGTTTTCTTTCAAATAGTAAACATTTCTTCACATGTGCCTAAGACTTTTACACAGTACTGTATATAAGACTCAGAGATGTGTACTTATTTAAAAAAGCAAATTTTGGACACCAGGTGATGACATTTGTAGTCGGAGTTGAACTGCACATTTCACTTCTGGTAGGGTTTTTTTTTTTTTTTTTTTAAGAGAGAGTCAGTATGAGAACAACAGCACTGCCTGACACTCACCCTTAATATCTTTTAATTGCACACCAATGACAAATTAGTCACAATTAAATACAAACTGAAAGCATTTCCTTATTGCTGCACTGTGTTGTAGTGATAATATTTAAATTCTGCATTGCAATTTGCAATGGTGTTGCATGTAGCACGAATGCTAGGCGTTATAGTTACATAATCCTGTCAGCACAGATCCATTTTCCTGAATGTTATACTTCAGTATTATTTTTGCACACTGCCACACATTAAGGTCTTTGCATACACACACAAACATATATGCACACACACTGATAACACTTGACAATTTCACTGTCTGCCTTTGGTTTAGAGAGAAAACATAAGTGAATACGACATCAACAAAGAATCCGTGGGCTTGAGAAAGATGAGCTTGGTGTTCCTCACACCTCAGGGCCACCTGTCACTCACATGAGGCGCACAGAGATGAACTGACACCACACACAACCACACGCTGTATATACAAAAACACGGGACAAAAGACTTGCACTCATACCCGTGAACCTGACACTACCCAGAATGCTCACCAGGGAGATTTACAACCCTTCCAGTCTAGTTTCAGTTACATTCCTGGTGTAATCTGATTAAGATTTTTATAATGTAAATGACGTTTGTGAACATGCTAGTTGAATAGTGCATTGAAATTAGGCCAAAAAAAAAAACCCTCATTCATGCTAAGACCAATTTATCTTTTTTTTCTTTTGTGATTGGTTTAATTATATGAGGCACTCCATTTTTCTATCAGTGGAGTATGACTAATGCGAGTTCAAGCAGATACTGAGCTTTCAGAGAGTGATGTCTTCGTTTTGTTTTTTTGTGTTGGAAGACAATAGTAGACAGGGCCCGAGGGTCTTGAGATGTTCAGAAACAGGGACAAAGAGAAAGAACAGAAGTCCAACTTCAAGCACTCTAGTAGAGGAGCACAAGGTGAGTAGCAGGGCTCGTTCGTGATACCTATACAAATATTAGAGCAGGACGAATGAAAGAAAACAGTAAAAAAAAAAAAATAATGATATGGGGAAGTGAGGTAAAAGAAAACAAATACTGATGAGGAGAAGTCATAAAGACCAAAGCTGAGGAAAGGAAGCACGAGATATATATATATATATATAAATAAAAAAAAGGAAAGAAAACAGAAAGACCCCTTTGAGGACTTTAAGGAGGAAGTGCAATGGCGTGAAGGGAAAGAGAATGTTTACTCAGTGAATTAGTTCGAGTCATTGTGTGTGTGTACGTGAGGGCTTTAGATCCCTGGCTCCATTTCAGGGCCCGAGTGGCTCAAACCGAGCTCCCTCCAGGCCAGGCCTAATTACCACAGGACTTGGGCCATTAAAATGCTTAACTAACCTCGTTTCTCCAAAACGCACAGATTAGCGGCTGCCTCCAGCAAAGTGGCAGGGATAACCCTGCTGCCTAATACCCTCTTTGATTTATTTTTTGAAAAAGAGGAGAGAAGGAGAGAGAGGCAGTGTGAGGAAGTGTGAGTGAATAGACAGAGTTTCTCAGACCTAAATTCCAGCAAACATTATTGCTTGCATATGAGAGAAAAAGGAACATCAGTACATACTGGTATTGGAAAATAAATCAGCCCACATTACAGACTATTGACTATTATTATCTATACCAGCACACCCTATTTCCTATATATAACTAACAGTTTATGGGATATTGGAATACTATTGGAATACTATGTGTTTTTATGTTTGTATTCAGATTTGCTTACGTTTTTTACGAGTCTCTAACAAAATGTAACATGTATGTGATCCGTCTAAGTCTTAAAGCAAACAAAATCATCATGTAATTATCACAGTGAAGTTTTCTCCCATAAACAGTCATGGTTTAAACAGGACACAATGCTGATTAACATTATGATGTCTACAGTCGACATTACAAGTAGCAATCCTGATATGGCAATCCTTTAATAAAGCTGTGTCGCTAACCACTTTTATGAATAGAAACATAAAATAATCTAAATTTTGCAAATCAGACTAATCCTATCTGCTTTGTCTGACACACCAAAGTGGTGTCTGATTTATTTTAACCGCTGCTGCCAAATACGGCTGGTTCTGTACTTAATTGATCGTGATAATGATCCCTTTGTATACCAAGTGTTATACTATTCTCTACCTTTTCATCCCGTGGTTTCATCATGCTCTGTTTGTCTAAAAAAACGACAGACCATACATTCCTCCTTTGCATGTAGCTAATTCTCTGTGGAAAGCAAACCCTGAAAAGAGCCTTTCTGCTTTTCTTCTGAGCCATTAGCCTGTTAGACAAACATTATCAGCTGAATAAAATCCAGTGTTCCCTTCAAACACACTGCTTAATAAGGTTTGCACTGGAAAAAAAGAGAATGCACGGCAAATTAAACCAGCAGAAGCATTGATAATTATTTGACTTCTCCTGAACAACGTAATCCTTTTAGGAGGTGTTAATATTTTTTTGGGAAAAAGAAGAGAAAAGGAATGCAATAATAAATAAATATATAAATAATGTTATAAATAAGCTGCCTTGTTTGGAGAGTGGAGTGCCATGGGAGGTGTAGTGCAAAAGGAAGATAGTGACTAAGCTCACTAATAGCATCTTTGTTTCCAGTTAGTGCTGGTTAGAAACTCTGGGGTATTGGAAGATTTTTTTTTTCTTTTTCATTTTTGCCAAAGTCAGACTAAGACTGCTAAACTCTACTCAAGACGTCAAGTTACCACAAACTGTTTATCAGTGCATCAAGGCCATCTGCTTGGCGATCAACTCTTGCATTTAGTGCTTGTGCACCACAATTTCCTGAGGGCTCTTAATGCAGTGTAACGTGTACCTGAAAGAAAAAGCAGAGACCAAGACAAAGGCGGCAAAACATTTGCCTTTCAAGCTGCATTTGTTCCATCTCTTAAGTCACTGAAAGGAGTCGGGCAGTCTCGGATGTTACTTGTGAACAAACGATGCCAGTCATCATGGAGAGGAGCCGTGAAAATGTCATTGTCATCTTTTATGTCCGCTGTGGATTTATAACAGTTACCCGGAATTTCATTCTGCCTCTCTTTCGACACGAATAAATGACTCAGAGACCTTGAAAGTTTAATTTGAAATAAGAGCTTGTCTTGGAGGTAGGACTTTAAAATAAAACAATCGCTTTTTCAGTAGCAGAGCCAACGCATGCTGACATGGAGGCCAGAAGTCAGGGCTTGATATTTATTCCCCTGCCCTTGAAGACGGACTTTACCACAACAATTCATCGCCACGTCTCCTTCACAGAGGGACACCGACACAGGCAAAGTCTTATTTCATTAGTGCCCCGTCAAGAGTTCATTTCCAAACTCAAAACGCTTACTGGATGTCCATCAGTTGCAACAATTAAATTATGGCTTCCTGTGGAATATAAGAATAACATGAAGGACTTCTGAGAGAGAGAATCACATCACTGTAATGTGAAATAATAGGAGCACGCCTGGCATTCACAGCCTACCAGGATCTGCAAAGTGATAAAAAAAAGAAAGAATGCAGAAAATGTTTAGTATTCACTGAAGCCAGTTCTCATACTAACGGCTGATAATGTGATTTTCATTGTAGCAGAATATCTGGCAGTAGCAAGGTGAGAAAAGGCTGTATATACTTCTACAGCATTTCCTAAGTGCTTATCATGGCAGGCGGCTGAAACCCTATTCTCCATGTGCCTAAAACTAACACAAGCTCAGAGTTGCCTTTAATTTTGTGGTAAAATTGTTCAGATTGCATCTGCCACACGAAGTAGCAGGTCGCTCTACCCCCTATCGAATTAGGCTATTAACAGAGCCGCCTCTTATACCTGATAAGTTCTGCAGGCTCCTTCAGGAGCAAGACTTCCTCAACAGCATTTGTGTTTCACTTTTATTGCCCTTTGACAACAGCTGAGGAAGACTCAGAGAGCCAGACACAGACTAGATCCTAAAAAATAAAAACATATGCATGTCACTGGATAGAAAATAAAACATGACATACAATAGATGGCATTGCTAAAACACTGGAATGTCCAACACTGTATTCCTTTAGAACAAATTATAAAAATACACTGACGCGCCAAACTGACCAGTCTAATACTTGCCATTGACTCCAAATGTTTTTCGGCATGGCTTGCCGAAATGTTCTTTAGGCAATAAACACCACACTTCCTGTAGAACGGTCCACAATTCTGCTGTATGTCTGTTGAGGATAACCTAACCTTTCTTTGCTAATTCATTACGTTACCATTGTAGCTTTGTACAAGTTTGCTGCTGTAGTTTTAACCTAATCAGACATGGCTAAGATGATCATTTTGAAGAATAATAGGTAAATTTCATTACTGCTTTAACATTAACATGACATTGCTGATATTAGTATAGTACTATTACCGGTACTATTATGGTCTGGCTAGTATTGCAACCTAAATATAAAAAGAAAATAGATTAAAACTACCATGAAGTTGCCTACCAATGTATTTCCATGCATGCTATTTCCTATCAACACTTAATGATTTGCCATAGATTCATGGTAGAGTGACTGACACTCCACTGACCCCACTATGATGCCTGACTTGTGTCTCATTATTGACAATTTTGCAGCCTAGCAGAGGGCCACGCTCAGAGAGGACCTGTCTGTTTAATATTCTACCCCAGAAGTGTTTAACCCCCAAAAGATATAAGATAACTTTTCCCCTCCTTTCCACAGATGATATTAAGTGCCTGCCATTATCTCAGTAGGTCTGTATCATATTAGAATCTGAAATCGTAGGTCACAAAGTATACCAGGGCCCTTGTCTCGCCCACTACTGCAAAATTACTTTCTGCCACACAATGCTGCCTGAATGGGCCGAAGCTTTGTCATTTAAACCACATAAAGAGACCAGAAATTGATTTTTATTGTAGATCTTCATATCTAATAAAGCTCTGAGGATCTCTTTTCTTCAGCACCTGAATGCTCGCTGAATGCTTTCAATCCACTTCTGTGTTTCATGCATAAAAGTGATGGCCAGGACATTAGAGAGAGAATTAGACAGGAAGGGAGGTGCCATGCCAGTGAAAAGCATCCGCCCCCCTCCACCTCTTCTCTTCTATTCTGTGGGTAGGATGGAGAAGGTGAAGGATCTGGGGGTAATTGAAAAGAGAAATGTTTTCATTTATATTTCTTCCTTTTCAGAAGAATGCATTCTTTTCAGAAAAAAAAAAACATAATCAGAGCTCAATTTTTCCAAAGAAAAAAAAGGCTCTAAAGAAAAAAAAAAAAAAGTAGAGAGACTGAATAAAAAAATTCAAACTTTTATTTCAGAGAAATCAAGTTCACCTGGCTACTTCGATTGTTTTCTGCTTTCAGAAAGTCTATTTGTGAACCCCTAAAGTGCCCTCAAGCATTTCAAACTTTATTTTCCTCCAACGCTTCCTGCTCCTCCAATCCCTAGGCACCTCACCTTGCTTATAGAGCTCCGTGCAGAATTCTGCTCGTTTTTGCCTGATTGCAAGTAATCCCTAACATGTAAACAAAATTTGTTTTCATGCGACTGAATATGATTAATTATCTCGGAGTAATCCAGCTCCACTTGCAAAGACTTTTCAGAGGAGATTACAATTTACGAACTGACAACCATGATAGTCGGGAGCATTCTGTAAGTCTCAGATTAAAGGTCACAGAAAGCGAGAGCTGGTAAAAACTCACGAGGCGATGGGTAAGTAAGGGCAGATGCAATCACAACAGCATCAGAGGAGAAAGGGAGAGACGAGTGCCTCAAACTGGCAAAAAGAAATGATTATGGAAATGGATATCTGCATAGTGCCACCAAACATATGGCGGTGCCTAATGCTGTTTAACACTTGGGGCTGGGTTTAATCAAACTTCTGCAATTAAAAACACAAATTAGATGCGAACATCTGAAAGTCAGGGGAACACGACAGAGAAGGATGGCTGATTCTGACAGAGAGAGAGCTGAATGCATCTCACTAATCCAGAGACAGGCCTCCCACTATACTTTGTTTCTAATCATAAGCGCGCACACACACAAACACACTTGTACACACAAAAGTAGAATAGTATTTCGGCATATATAACATTTGCATAAAACCATTCAGCCTATTTACAGGCTTGAATTAAACAAGTATGACTTTGACATCTTTACTACCAGTGTCATGTCTCAACTACACTTAGATCATTTATTATTATTATAACTATTATTTTTTGTTTTATTTGGTAATGCAGACATTTATTTAAATTCTACTACAGCATCAGTGATATGATTGTCATATGCATGAGCTTTTTTGTGCAGTTAAAGTTCTTGAACCTTAAGATGCCAAAAATAAGTCTGGATCTACTAAAAAAAAAAGCCAAGACAATAAGGCATGGCATCACTGCTAAGTGAAATGACAAGAACATGCAACTGAATCCATTTGTATGATTCCCAGCATGATCTGTAGCAGGTGGTAGGGTTGAGCCGTGGGTAATATGGCATGTTATGTTTATTGGCCAGTGCAGGACTGGTGATAGTGTGAAATCGAGCAGCCGTGATAACACACCATAAGAGAGTGTTTCCATCACTGCACCAGTGGCCTGATTACTCAGCCAGTACAGGGGTCGCATTCAATCACGGCAAAACCAAGAGGAACAGGCAGTTACTTCCTATTTCATCATTTATCACTGGGCAAGGTGCATGTGTGTGTGTCTAAAGCCGCTTTGGTTGACTTTGGTAGTAAATTACTTCAGGTCGCATTTAATCTTTACATACGCCTCAAATCACAATCAAAATCTCCGAATTTTAAAAAGTCTTCTGAATAATGTAAAAATAAAAAACATATACATAAATAACCTATATAATTGAACTTAAAGGGTTTCAGAGGGAGCATGCAGAGATATTGATCAGCTCATGAGTGGAGTGTTACCCACAACGGTTTTGATTTGTAACATCCTAAAGCACGTTAGCAGATGGGTAAAGCTGGAGGAAGTGTATACCTTGATTTCAGTGCTTAAGTAGCAGACGACAATAGCTTTACTCAGGCCCACAGTCTGGAAGCAATAACTGGATAAGTTGTACCAGGCCCAGCCTGAGTGTTGGGAGGCAACAGAGAAAAACTGGTACACCAGTGTAATACTAGGTAGGTCCACCACGGGACTGCAGAAATACCAGACTTCCTGTAGAACGGTCAACAATTCTGTTGCACTGTGAGGTGTAGGATGTCTGTGTTCCACAGCATGTTGCATAGCATCCCAGATGTGATCGACAACATTGTAGACCTGGTCAATTAAATGGGAACTGCAAAAGCCCAAAGTCAGATGAGTGTTCCTCTAACCAAACTCTAGATGTGTGTAGCGGTGCGTTGTCCTGTTGGAAGAAAGAGTGGACCTCATTACCATAAACACAGGACATGAACAGGTGTAATTCGACAGATAAAAGGCACACATAGCGTTCACCTGCTAAACAAACACCATACCAATCTCTCCATTACGCTGCAAGATGGTTTGGTCTCGAGGCCCTATTTACTAAATCACGGCACATCTGAGAAGAACCCACGGCCTGTAGAGGCTATGATATGGAGCCTTACAGCATTTCTGGTGACTTGTTAGTCTTATTTTTCCTGGCGACTTTCTCGGGTGGCGAACGTGCATGCAGCAAGATGAAACTATTTGTTCTCTTCCCTGCATCAAGACAGATGAAATTATTTGCCACTGCTCAACACTGAGCCTGCAGGTGCAGAATCTACATTTAGGACAATATATATGACTTTGCTGCCTAAAGGGTAAGATGGCTGACTGTTTTCCTTTAACATTTCAGTTGTCTCAACAATACAACACGGCGCTGAATATTCAAAGCAAGCTGTCAAGCGCACTTTTATTTTAATTGTGGTGGGGGCAGGGGCCTGCTGAAATAATCTTGTCCTGGGCCCAGGCGTCATGCACACCGGCCCACCGGGCTTCTCTCATTCTGTGTGACTCCTGAGCATTCAGGTTGCCTAACAGAGAACGGGGTCTTGTAAATCACTCAATCTCCATCCACTTCTGCTTTACAGGTGCCGAGGTGAGCACGCGGCACTCGCATTTACACACCTGACACGGATCTCTCAAACTTGTGCACTGAGGACGTGGAAAAGGAGAGAGCTGGAGGAAGCGGGGAGGCTTCGAGAGGATTCTTTATGCAGCTCTGTGTATTTCTTTCATGTTGTCCGGCCGGTAACTGAGTCGGCTGCGCCACGGGCGATGGCTAATTCACACCCTCAGATCAGGAGCATGAAATGAGAGCGCGGTGCAGACGGGGGAAAGCCCTCAGGTTAATGATAGCGCATATACCCAACACCATTTCCCATAAATCTGCCCAAATGCTTTCATTTGAGATGATCCTTGGCATTTGAGTGTAGCCACACACACATGCACACACATACACACAGAGGTACACACCAGGACATGACCAAGATATCTCTCTCTTTCTCCCTTTCTCACACACACACACACACACACACACACACACACACACACACACACACACACACAGACAGGCAGGCAGGCAAGCAGACAGGCAGACACCAGGACATGACCAAGAGATCTCAGACTCACACACCAGGGCATAACCAATATTTCGCACAGGCTAACATGTATGAACACACACTTATGATACTTTACACTAGATTCAAGTAAATGTTTTGATATCAGGAAAAAGAAGAATCATTACAACACCTTTCTAACATAAAAATCTTACAAAAAAAAAAAGAATACGGAAAAAGAAAAGGGGAAACTGTTGTGAGAATATGTATTAAGTTGCCACTTACAAGAGGAGAAGGAAATGTAGTCTGATACTCTGGCTATTAGCTATTATTCGCCTTTGTGTTCTGTTTAGGTAATATGGATTAAGCCTCTCAGTTGCACATCCAAAGGAATAAATATAATATTCACAAACACAGGGCTAAACCACACAAAAGCTTGTGCCATGATGGAGGCTTTCTCCCCCCACACCAATCATCTAAATGAATAAATAGATCAACTGTATAACCAAAAAACATACAACTGTGAGGCACTTTAAGAATCTTTAACTCCTCAGTTGAACAAGCTTCTGGATAAAGGTTTTCTTTCCCCCATCTTCTCCCCCCCAAAACCTCTTTAAAGTTATTTTAAATTTCTCAGCAAGGCTTTGAGGAATCTGTTTGTTTGAGGGCAGCATTAGATGTGACCAGCGTTTTATTGTGACATAAAACCGCATTTCTTCCTCAGCAGATTAAAAATAAAATCGGTTAATAAGAAAAGCTGTCAGCAGCAGAAAACGGCTGACATAATCCGTTTATCCTCCAAGCAATAAAGATATTGGTCCTTGGGAGTCTATCTTTCCTCTTATGTTATTTCGCCCAAAACATTATCTTCTATGCATTCAGATGGATTAAGAAGCCATGTGGGAGATAGAAGGAAAATGACAGATACAAAAAACCTATAATATCCTTTCAGTCCTTCTCACATGCTCTCACAGGAAGCTACACGTTATGTGTACGCAGGAGGAAAAAAAAATAAGGACAGAAAAGAGCTGAAAGACAGAGAAAGGGCAAAGTGTGAGATGCAAAGAGAGATGCAGTAGGAGTTAGAGAAAAGGAAAAAGATATAGAGAGAGATAGAGGAAGAGCAAAATAGAGGGGCTGGCAGTTATCTGATGAGAAAAATGTGATGGGAGGGGCAGAGGCTTAAATGCTCCACCCACTTTATCTCTGGTAGGCGTGGCTTTTTGGCCCCTCACTATAGCAGCACCAGCAAACAGATGACAGTTTATCGACCACATGCCATGACCTGACATTTTTATAGTTTCTGTTTTTATATATAGTTTCTGAAAGTTTCTTGGTCACTTTAAGCTCATTTGGTTCAGTAAAATGATCTGAGATCACATGAAGGTATGGTCACACACACATGTGCACTATATCTGTGTAGTACCTAGGTTGTTAGTTTCACTGTGGACTGTACACTACTGTACATGGCTGACATGACAAAATATACTTGATTTGAGGTAGTGAATGGGCCATATTTGGCCCAGAACCATCCACTACCTCAAATCAAGTGGATTTTGTCATGTCAGCCATATACAGGCATGTATGGGTGAGTCCCAAATTTTCCAAATTTTAGCAGCCACATATAAAGTTTGTCCTGGCATGCAGAATTTGGACATGTGACCTACATGCAGCCCACCATGTAAAACGAGTTATAACTTTAACCTGCTATATTTTTTCTCACCGAATTCTGATATCCTGAATCTGGACGAGTGATCACTGTCATTTCACTGTGGTATGTGGGCTGGATGAAGTATTAAATGTGGCCAGATCTGGGCCATTAGTTATTCGCATCAATTACATCAAATATGCAGAATAGATACCTGACCAGATGCTTTTCACCTTAAACACCATAAATCTGTGGTTCCCAATTCCTACATCACCCTGTATTTTGTTGCTTTTCCTGTTCACTGATCAGATGATTAACAGGCCCATCCTGTGGGTGTGTAATGCAGTGTTCATAATTCAGAACTTTCTACTTTCCAGCTCACGCAACCTCAGCTAAACCTAGAAAAAAAAGAAAAGAAAAATAAAACCACAGACAGCATTTTTGTCTGTTCAAGGTTTTACCCAAGATGCCACAGAAAAGAGAATGAACAGCATTTTTAAGCATAGATAAATATGTTTCCCCAACCTATAATAATAGGGACATGTATACATGGATTAAAAAAAAAAAAAAAAAAAAAAAAAAAAAAAAAAAAAAAAAAAAAAAAAAAAAAAAAAAAAAAAAAAAAA
>JAOVVF010000017.1:16288148-16301616 GCA_028565595.1 Duopalatinus emarginatus | reverse complement strand
AAAAAAAAAAAAAAAAAAAAAAAAAAAAAAAAAAAAAAAAAAAAAAAAAAAAAAAAAAAAAAAAAAAAAAAAAGCACTGGAAGAAAATGCACATGAACATTTTAAAAGGTTTATTTTAAGTTGACTTTTATAATAATAGAAAACAACATCCCATAGTTTGTGGGCAACAGCACTAAACAATTTACATCAGTTAGATCATGTTCACCACCAGAAAACTAGAGCAGGGGCGTAGGGCTGTTGTGACTCGGGCAAATAGGGCAAGTATAGGCCATATAGTGCTCTATAAGTGATGAGTGGCACCTTCTTCGGGATACAGGTAAGCCAGTGTTGCTGATGTAGTACATGTGTAATGTGGGCTGAATATTTAGGATAAGTAAGGATTTGAGTAGATGTGTTCTGAATGTGTTGGAGTCTGTTTAAGGTTTTATTTGAGATGCCACAGAAAAGAGAATGAACCAGAAAAAATAAAAAAGGGGTTTAGTATTTTTTCAAATTGAGCATGGGCCATAGTTAGGCAATATTGTGGCGTGATCTTATATAAGGTTAAATAAAAACGCGTTTTAACAATTATAGCTAGATTCAAAGATTTGGTAGATGTATAAAAAAATAATTCTCGACTAAGAATTCTAATGTCTTAGAGATAATAGTTCCATGAGCTAAAAGATCTTTTTTTGTCCTGGTTTTATTCAAGTGGTGAATTGAACGCAGAACAGTCATCCAATAGCATGGAGTAACCACAAAACAAAGGTAAAGTTCCCAAATTACTGTGGCTCATAATTTCCAGTCTGACCTGTTTTTTTTCAAAAATAGCAATAAGGACTGGGAATGTTATCTGCATGATATACTTCTTTTGATGGAAAAACCTGAATATCCCAAACATAACACATAATGACATCCCGAAATCACTCAAAATGTATAAATACTGCAACCAATAGGAGGTTGTTATAATGACAATACCTGGAAATGAACAACCTGCTTTTTATATTATTTTACATATTAGCTCATTTGTGTAAATCATTATCTACTATATAATATAAAACGAAGGTCACAATTTCACAGTGCAAATCCTGAATGCTAAGGCACGGGAGGGGGTGGGGCAAAGAGCTGGATGAGTGACAGCTGACGTGTCCCGTGGTGCTTGTGCTCATGAACCGCGAGTGTGTTATGTTTAATCAGGATGGCTAGGCTGGTAATGAATTTTGATTACGTCTCTAAATGGAGTCAATGTGCAAGGTGGGAGGGGTCGGGTCAGAGAAGAGAGACAGAGAGAAGGGGGTGAAATATTAATGTCTTCCAAGATGATGCATGAAACCCTGGTGTGTAATTTCCCCTCACTTGCCTTGTCTGCCGCCAGATTGTTAGCACTTCATCATTAGCGAAGGAACTTTTTGCATCTCGATTCATCTTTCTCTCTTTGATTAATGCTGATCTTGATTCATTAGTTTATCATCACTGTGATTTTAAGGGATCACTGCATATCCATCATGTGGCGGTAGAAGGCACGTGTGGGGAGAGGAAGAAGGGAAAACACAGGCGTACCTACAGCAGCTAAAAGGATAAGTATGGGGGGGAAGGGGGGGGGGGGGTCTGTAGAGTTCCTAATAACTCAGTGTGTCTCTAAGTCCGCCCCTCCGAGCTCAATAAAATGCGACCGTCTCCTCTTGTCTGTGTACACCCACCTATTAAAATGTCATCACTTTCATTTGTAAAACGCAAAAAGAGCTGAAAATGCACAAAACGCTCGGCTTGATTAAGAACAGTCAGCTATGCAGGAGCCCTGTGCACGCTAATGAGCCGACGCAGAGTAAATGGATAATTTAGTATCCGAATGCTCACTGAGAGCAGTGTAAAAGTTTAGTTTGATTAGTCAGTACAAACAGATTGTATGTTCAAACATGCACACAGGGATCCAAGATGTAATTTTGTCAAAGGCCTCAACAGCACAGACATAAATAAAGGATATTAAAATCAATGTCCATAATCACCCCATGTTCACGATTTTCTGCCTTTCAACTGACCTTTTTACACACATGCTGCTACAGAGGGCTGCTGTGTCTAATCACAATTATCAGTGTAAAGAAGAGCTTCTCATTTTCCCCGAGTCTGCAGATCTGAACAGGGGTCATATGTCTTAATAGTGATGAGGATACTCATTTAATAACGATTCTCAGCAGAGACTCAAGCCCAGGTTAATTTTAAAAGGATATATATTTGAAAATCATAAACCAAGCCAGGGATGACAAATCACCTACCTGCACATTTGCACAAATTATCCTGCTGTTATGCAAAAGACATATGGCTACCATAAGGTACAAACAAAAAAAAAAAAAATAGTCATTTATTAAGAAATGTAAATTACAAATCAATATTTACAAAATGTTCACTTTTGTTTTAACATGCACAATTCATGAGTATTATAACAGCATCACTGCACTGTCTTTACTATGTTAAAGACTTAATCTACAAATAATCCAAATGTATGTATGGTTAAGCTAAAGGGCCTTTCAAATATTTGTGTCTCAGACTAGTAAAATTGTACTAGCATGTAAAAAGACAGAGGAATGGTGCAATCCTTTAACATATTTAGCTTAACATAATATGTCCAAAATCTTGAGCAAGTTACCTCAGCAAGTGGTCTGTCAACTAACATTACTGAGTTGTATAATCCTTCATTTTAAGAAATTTATTTGCTTTGTAAATTTGAACATTTCTCAAATTTACATGAATATTTGTTTGTAATACAATGACATTTCTAAAGTTGCCTGTACTTTACTGTAAAGATTGTATATAAACATAATATAAAAATTTATGTCTTTTACTTTTAAGTAGAATTAAGTAGAAGAAATTAAGTAGAAATATCTATACCAACATTGTTCCAGTATTTTATTTTTTTTTATCCAAAAATACCAGCTAACAAAAATACTAAACAAATCCTCCAAAATACATTAGTTTCTGATTAGGTTCTGTCATACATATGTATATGTGACATCTACAAGACTGTATAACAGTTTATTGAACAGAATAATGAAGGCTCATGAAACAAAGTTAGAGAAACTTAAGTCAACTTTCATTAAATACAAACAGCTAGTAGGTTTGTAGTTGAAACTTGTCATGACTAACAGTGAGTTACATCATTGACTTGCCTAAATATGAGGAAGAATTAAATACATCACTAGCAAGTATCATCTGGCTTTCCTGATCGTTAAACATCATTTATTATTAGTAGCAATACACTAAAAGAAATTAAGAAAAGAAATTAGTTTGTGGTATTTGGCTGAAGTGTGCATTTTGGTCGTACACTGGAGTTGCAGTGCATTGTAGGTAATTTTATGATGTATCATCTTGGAGTTAAATAATGTCTACATTGAGAACTCCAACAGCACAAAGCGTTGTGGCTGCACTCCAAATACTGCACTACACGGTGAATAATTCAGAGAATTAGTTTGTATACAGATAGGACAGGGCATTAGTATTAACATTCCTGTGCAATAAGTGAGAAAAAGTTGTAATGAATGTAAACATCCAAGTAATGTTGGAATGTGGAAAAATCAAGTGCAGAAAAACTGTGTGTAACACGTAAATGACAGCTATGTACAAATGGGCTCAGTAACCCCCCAGAGTTCAAGTATGTTTCTTATACAGGCAGGCTGCATAACAGCAAGTGATATACAAGTGACATGAGTACAAAGACACCATGATACCGATGCTGACGCCCTCGACATCCTCCTCCAGTGTCTGAGTGGCGGCTCTGCTTCCTCCGTTCCACATGGGAACACATGAGGTGAGCTTGAACTTAATGGGAATTTCAAACAGCGTCCATCTTTTGCGTACGCTGCTGTAACACAGTGTCACCTCAGCACCGGCATTACAAACAGAACCTGATAACGCAGGGGGTTTTAAACGTGGATGAGGGCAAAGGCGAAAAAAAAAAAAAAAAAAAAAAAATCCTACCTCTGTGGATTCGTTGTGGCCTGAAGAGCAGTGCGTATCAGTCCCAGGCCGAGCAGACATGGACTTACGGCCCCAGCGAACTTAATGAGTGCTCAGGCTCACTTAACACCAAGTGTGTCTAGATAGGCCTCCTAATATCCTTGCTCGTCAGGAGTCCGGCATATAATGCTGCCGTTTCATTTTAGTAATCCCTGCTATTAATATAAGGTTTAACAGACGCGAGGTTACCTGTGTAAAGGTGGTGTCATCACGGATCCTTAGCCTTACATATCTACTATGTATTAAAGATACGTGTGAAATGGTTTAATATAGTAATTCATGGAAATAAGGCAAAATCAAACAAACGTTACATTTCACCATTTTGGCATCAAAGGGCCATAAAGAGTTGTTACTGAATTGTTACAGGATTTTGCATTATATATGTATAGTATTACTGAAAAAGGCGCTATACAGAGTAGGACAATGGTGCATAAATTGCACATCAACACTGGAAAACAGTCCATTTCATACAGTTCTACTCGTTATCTATGGAGATTATTTAGCAATAAGACTCTACATTATAAACCCGATGTACAACTCAACGCTTTGATTCCTGCCTACATTTATCACCCATGTTAAATAAACTCCATCTGATGTGATATTAAGATACATTCATGAGCCATAAAGAATCACATTTGACCTGTTCTTGTTTTTTTCAGAAATCTCAAATTCATCCAAATCAATGGTTGACAGAAGGTTGAATTAAACTCTCCCCATTATAGCCTTTTTTTTGGCTGACATACACAAATACCCAAGCAGATTCAGCACCCCCTCTTCTTCTCTTCTCCGTCTCTCTCCATCTCTCCCCTCTTCTTCAGTTCTCCCCTAATGCAGCCTAATCCTGGCTGAAGACAGACATGCACCGCGTGTGTGCGTGTACGCGTATTTGTGTGTAAGGAATATCTCTTTGCTTTTTTCTGCCTCAGTTCATTATTTTTCTTTCTTGTCACTTAGTGTGATAGGTTGGACAGAGGCGAGCCAATGAGTACTGAAGACACAGTCACAGGGCCTTAATCTAGTCTTTAATGCGTGACTTCAGAGATGTCATTTATCTTGTGACTGCAGCAGGCGTCCACAAAACTTTATCTCTAATAATATATTGATGGATTAAAGGGGTCAGGCCGGGGGAGCAGGCAAGAAAAATTGCTTATTGACATCAAAATACAGTGCCCCCCAAAAACCTGATAAACATGAGGGACAGGAAAGTGGAAGTCAGACTGAGGGAGAGAGAGGAAGAGAGAGGGAGTGACAGAGGAAGAGAGGGATGAGAGAGGCAAGGCATTGTGCGCACTGATTTTCCTCCATCAGACGAGCCTGTGGTGGTCTGAACTCTCAAGACACGCACAAACACAAATACACACAGACATACAAAAACACACCCCCAAACACACACATACGGTGCTACTTCAGTTGGCGCCTGGGGAAAGCAGCCTGCTTCAGGGCTCCTCCACATTTATCTCAGCAGTTTCTCTCTCACTCACTTTCCGTCTCTCTTTCTCTCTCACGCACACACACACACCTTATTAAACACACTTGAGTAGAGCAACAGGACTGGGCCACTTGTGCTGAGGCTAACAAGAGAGGAGAATGTAAAGAGGGACTGTCATGCACTTCTACTGGCCTACAGTGAATAAATCACATTAAGATGAGCATTTTAACCCTTCTTCGTAGACCTTTTGCTCATGTATTGTGTAAGAAGTGTTGGGGGAAAAATTGAACAAATTCAGGTTTCTTCTCATTAAAAAGCACTTTTGACACCAAATCCATTTCTGCACAGCAAAAATGACTCAGAGTTTTTTTAAGCTTCATTTTTTGGTGCACTTTTCAGAAGAAGAGTAGTTATTACACCAATACACGTTTTCTCACAGATTGTGATAAATCGGTATTTAAAATCCCAAAGAAATGCAAGAGTCACTGCTTAGCTGTCCCACAAGTCCCCGAGTCCTCATGTGAAAAATGTGTTTGAGCACGGTGGAAAGCACCTCCAATCCCAAACAGTGTCAATCCAACATACACTTTCTGCAAGTCCTCTAAAATTAATACACTTTTACCATTACAAGATAAAGCCAGGGACATATTACACCAGGCATATCTGCAGGCCTGTAATACTACAGAGTCAGCATTCAATAAAAGACATTTGCAACCAGGCGTTTCTCACGACGGCAGCGGCGAAAGATTTAAAAGCTGCTAAATTAGGTGCGGCTTGCCGAACGAAAGGTGCCGGCTAAGCAGGCCCGGTCTTACTTTCGAATGACAGAGTTGTTTATGAGGGGGGGAGCCTCCCTCTAGGGCTGCCGATGCGCCAGGGGGACGGTTTATGATGCACTCACGGGGTTATTTAGGCTCAAACAGTGTGCATAATGTTGCCTAACAATCAGTGGTCGTAACTCACAGCTCATACAGATCCTGCATTTCAACCAGGCCTTACTGATTGCTTCCGGATTTTTATTATCCATCAGCCTTTACTGAGCTTTGACCCAAACCTATAATCATATTTATTCAATGCACCATTCATTCATTCATTCATTCATTTTTTTCTCTTTCTGTCTTTCTATTATCAACTCTGGGTTAAAAAATGAGTAAAAGAAAGGCAGACAGCATAAAGAAACTGAGGCTGCCTACATATTTGAAGCTTTTCAGGGAGTGTGAGGAAACAGAATGCATGTGCAATAACCTTTTCTTGTGTTATTGCTGCGCTTTTTTTATGACTCCAGACAACCACCAATGGAGCCGTTAAAAATTTAATCCAGCCTCACGCTTATAAAACATGTCAACCATTATACTACAGCTGGCCACGGCTGATGTGGAAGTCAGGCGAAGAAAGGTGAAGGAGGGAAAAAGGGAGAACAAACTTATTTAGCAATAGGAAACAAATCTATTCTCATCTGTCAATCCTGCTGTGACCATAATGGTTATCCCACTAACGGAGTTTCCCTTATAATTTATAATTATAATTCCCTTATAATTGCTGCTCCATGTGCAAATGAATATCAGTAAAATGTAAAGTTTTCAGTCCACCAAGAGTAGAAAAAACAAGCCGCTAATCACCAACACAGAACTTTAACCACTAAACTATTACTGTTCCCAGTGGTGTTCTAGCAGTGATAATTCACATGCTTGGTCATTAGACCTCATAAAACATTAAACTGGGGCAAGTTTCCAGACCAGATTGTCATTTAAAGCTGTTCACAGTGGCACTGATTAAATCAGAACAGCAGTGTGTCACCTGAAGGACAACTGCTGCTCATAATCACCCGTCTGATCATGAGGGTCAAAGAGCTGTGGGATCATAAACCGCGTTTGTGACTGTCTAAACCCTGAGACCGTAAACACATCAACAATGGCGATTAAAAAAAAAAAAAAAAAAAAAAAAAAAAAAAAAAAAAAAAAAAAGAGAGGGGGAAAAAAATAACATCGCATCTGCTGATCGATGACGGATCCAAACAACGCCATCAACACTGCTGTCCTTTAGTATAAAGTATACGCTATTTTCCCCCTCCCTCTCCTCTTGATGGGCACTTTATCTGGAAGAGAATAAATGGAACCAAAGCGCGAGAATAATACTAACAAAATGGGCCTGGACGTCCACCAGGGAGCAATAAAAAGGAGAGCAATTTCAGCGATAAATAATTCCCCCCTTTACTTTGTTGGTAGAGGCAAACACAGTGCGCCTGGGCCATCAGGCTTGTCACACTGTAATCTAGCTTTGGGCGTGGGTATATTAATGCCATTTCCATATTCAGCACCCTACCCCCCTCATACCCTAGGCCCCCCGGTCCACTTTGGAGCTGCATGGTCCGCTTCCAGGCCCGGGAATACCCCAGAGTCTGGCGCCCGGTGCTCCGTAATTCCAACACAGCTCATTATTTAGCATGTCACCGCTATTTTACATGTTAAAGCACCTCCATTGCCATCTAATTTATTGCAGGAATATCAAATGGGCCAAAATGGAATGGGGTCACCTGCGTGCGGTGGTGTGCGGGAAATAAATATATATACAGTCAGTCAAGTCAAGGTGAAAACTTGTGTCAGCAAGACGGCTTTTTCTTTAGGGAGGAGGGATGTTGAAAATCCAAAAGGCAAGGAAACAATTGTACAAAAAAGATCTCACGGGGAAACGTGCCACTGTTTGCTTTATACCCTTTTATTCCAAGCACTGCTGATGTATAAAGTCACATTCAGGTTATATTGTTCCTCTAACTTGCCTTTTTTCCCCCCCTCATGAAACTTTGAGAAGGCTGAGCAGACTTTGATGAGATTCAGCAGTAATTACATTTTCCCGACAGGAACAATAGAAGCAACAACAGCAGCAGGACTAATCCGTCAGCGAGAAGGCCCACTCCTGCTTCCTGCTGACGATGATTAGCTCTAATCTACACTGCTAGCACTGTTCACAGGAGAAATGCACTTCTGAACGCCACTGCAAATGCTTTTTGTTTTCCTTCCTTCCCTCTTCTGCACTCTTTTACATGTACACACTCCCGGCAAATCGATAGGCATGAATGTGCAAGTGGGCACTGTTGTGACTGGTCAGCACAATTCCAAATGTATTGTATTAATAAATGCCATCAATACACACTAATCTGTCTGCTATTCATCACGTGTGAGAGGAGGCTGAATGATATCTCAATTAACGAGGGCGACAGGCAATGATTAAAGGAGACCTCTTTGCTATAAGATTTACTGAACCTTGAAACTTGGGTTTAATACTAGGCTTGTGCTGTATTTTCTATTAAGAAGCACATGCTTTGCAGACGTCTACGTATCAGCTAAACAGTTACACATCAATACGGCACTTATCTTGTATTATAGTTAGCAAAATACACAAAGTATTATTCGTTCAATAGATGACAGTGTAAATCTGAGAAAAAGAAATTAAAAATGCTCTGCTGCAGGTCGATTCCTGACTGAAACAAGGTCAAAGGTCATGCCTCATGGCTGCAGAGGGAAGGCTGCTGCCGAACACAGTGAATCCTGGGAAGAAAAGTGCTGTTTTTGTACCTTAAACATCTTGCTTACAGCAGCAAGGTCTGATCCCGGCTTTATGTTCGAATACAACGGTCAGCCTGGACTCTCTTTCACACACACACACACACACACACACACACACACACACACACACACACACCCCAGTACTCGCGTGAAACCCCCCCCCCCCACACACACACACCTCTCCTCCAGTGTGCGCCTGTTTCCCTCTTTCCTCTACAGAAGGAAATTATCAAAACTGTGTTTGAAAGTGAATGAAGGGTGACTCTCTCTCTCTCCCTCTCTCTCCCTCTCTCTCTCTCTCTCTCCTTCCCGCTTTGACATCTCAGTTTTTTTCCCCCTTTACTCGCCACCGTTTCTGGGCTAGGTGATAACTGCTGGTAATAGGATTAACATTGATTTCTTTTTGCAAGAACAGAGATGTGCCGGTTCCAGCTATTTATTGAACTGCCAGCTTTGAACTATCAAAACTGACTGGCGGAAAAGACCTAATGCAGCATTTTAAAGAGAAGAAAAGCCTCTGTGCATTTCTTTCTCCCTTTTTGTTATTCCTCCCTTCTCTCCCTTCTCCCTTCTTTTCTTTCGCTCCTCAGTGCAGGATAACAGAAGGGAAAACAGCCACCTCTGTTCTAAAGCCTTGGTAATTGCTTTATTTATTCACATTGTTTTGCTCACCTTGCAAGCTTAATATAGTTCTGATTGGATCGCAGACTCTTATTGTGCTCCGACTTCTCTCTCACCTTGAAATGTGAGACGCGACGAGACTTTGTCCTCCTTTTTTTTTTTTCTCCCCCACAATCCATCTTTTCTTTGTTGTGCGTGTTGGATTTGTGAGGAGTGCTCAGGAGCAGTGAATCATTTCACACACACAGACCTGCCTTCACATAGCTGAAATGGCACAAATGAGAAACACGAAACACAGGTTTGGATCGTTTGACTTGAAGTGCCCGAAGTCAAAAAATCTCTAACTTTAAGCATTAACGCAGCGCAAACAATGTTAACAAGCGATTCATGCGTGTTTACACAGCATCCGAAGAATGAGGACCTGAAGACAAGCATTATTGAAAGCAAATATATATTTACAGATAGAAGCGATCATGTAGAGCTGCATTCAGTAATAGATTAAATATGTGCTTTACAGCTTTGTTAATTAAGGGAATCTTAGTGCTTTAATTAATTCACCAGCAGTACAATATAATTAAAGCTTTAGATCATACAAGTCGCTGCAACCTTCCTTTTAGTTTAATGCCTTGGCTTATTATTTGGTTAGTATGTAGTAAGATGTAAAGAAATCGCTCAATTAATTTATCAATTTCTCTGTTAATTCTCTTAATTTTAACAGAAAATGTATTGATTTTTCAATTCATTTACTAGGTAATTTCTTGTTATAATGTTAACTATAAATAACATTTATTCTATTTTAATGTACATTTGTATCAGATGAAAAAAATGCAACATAAATGCGACATACTTAATGTGTGTTTTATCTTAGTAGACATCGCTGAAGGCCACAGTGTGTTCCATATGTTCATTCATTTATCTCCAGTAAGCACATTATCCTGGTCAGGGTCATAGAGGAATACTACTAACACTGTGGGAAAAGGTAGGAATGCACCGTGGATGTGACGCCAGTCCATCACAGTACAAGGCTGACATGTTTTTGAAAGGTGGAAACTAGAGAACCTGTCACAACCCCCATTGACGGAAAAAAAAGACACAAAAATCCACACAGACACTAACCCAAGCTCAAGCTCAGAATCGAACTTGGGAATGCGGAACCGTGAGGCGGTAACGTGCAGTAATGCTGCTCCGTTTCCGTATGTGTAATCATCATCATCATCATCATCATTCAAGGTTTGCTGCACAAATAAAGAACCAGGATGAGATTTTATCCTTATATGATTGCAACATGACATGTACATGTTCTGAAGTGCTTTAATAGCACGTACCAGTAGATCTTCATGTCAAACAAAGAAAACCTAAGTGTTCGTGTTTGTCTGTTCCACCTGATTACACATGAATGATGCAGCCACACGAGCTCAAGCTTTCATTTTGTGTGCGTGTGTGTCTTTTTTTTTCCACGTGGCTGTGTTCTGGCTGCTGAAAGCCTTTTCTTCCTCCTTCAGATTCACCACTAATTGCTCATGAGTGAGCTTATTGATTACTGATACTAATCAATTGGACACACTAATTACAATTAAGGCAACACTGGGGTGTAATTGCCTGCTAATCACAGGCCATTTTGCAGCATTTGCTGTTTCTCAAGAGCGCTGTATTGGATCAGATCATTCATTTGCTTATTAATTAAGTTTTATTTATACATTTTCTCAGCCTGAGGTCTCCTAATTTAATATATACAATGGGATGCTGTCAGGCAGGAGATTCTTTTTCTACAATGTAGCTAAAAATCCACAATAAACTACTTCAAGGCAAGGCACTGAGAAAGCCAGGCAAAAACTTCAGTCTGTATTTCTTGAACATCATTACAATCTGAGTGCATATCTAAAACATGACATGCATCCCAGGACAAGAATATCTCAGAGTAGACTGCCAAAAAAGTGCGCAAATTCAAGAACAGAAACCATCATAACTGGTTATAGAAAGCATTTGTACATTTGTCCCAGGTTTGTTCCCCTTACAGGGCAAGACACTGAGGTGTCCATGAGCAAGGCACCCAACTCCCCAAACTGCTACCAGGGCCGTGGTTTGGGGCTGCCCGCTGCTCTGGGCAAGTGTTCTCACTGCCCCCTAGTGTTCACTGGTGTGTGTGTTTCACTGCACAGATGGGTCAAATGCAGAGTTCACATTCCTCTGTGTGCAGTAACTGTGCATTAATATATATGCTTTTTTTAATCTTTTTAAATAGTTTGCTCAGATATTGTGTTTACATCTACTCACTTATTGAACAACAAAATATGGGGTGCACAGAAGGGTGGTAACTGTAGGTGTGTGAATCTGAAACTTTAGTGGGTAGTTTCACCCGTGTCCAGAACATCCATTGTTTAAAAGTGATGTACTCTTTTGACCAGTGAAATTGACCTTCACATCCTTGCAGTGAAACACACACACACAATAGTGAAAACACACTAGGGACAGAGAGCACACGTGTCTAGAGCCCTGGCCAGCCCCTATCCACAGCGTCCAGGGAGCAGTTGGGGGTTAGGTGCCTTGCTCAAACCACGTCAGTAGAGTTGTGTCGGTTGCGGGGATCAAACCTGGGACCTTCAGGTAAGTTTTTGCCTGTGAATTTGTGTCCACTGAAGCCTCAGATTCCTGTTTTTGTCCGACACAGATGTAGTCAGATGTGTTCATCCACAGTTGTGCTCTGCTGATATGTTACGCACCTTAAGATGCTTTTTTGCACACCACGATAGTAGAGTGGTCATTTGAGTTCATTTCAGTCTTTGTCAGCTCAAACCAGTCTGGCTATTATCCAATAAACTCAAGAGACTGTTATATGGGCCCCTTTCTTTCCATTGTAAGGTCTGATGTGAACATTAAAGCTCTTGGTCTGTTTCTGCTTGATTTTATGCTTCGCACCATTACCATATAATTAGCTGAATTGTATGAATGAGCACAGTTAATAAAGTGGCCAGTGAGTGTATACAGATAAACACCACATATAGTTTGGAGTTAAAGCATTAGAAGCAGGTTTTACTGAGCCACCACAGACGGCAGAGCCTTCAACTTGCACTCCGTCCTCTAAATCCCTTTCACGTTTAACTGTTGGTGAAGGGCTGCAGCCATCAGCCTAAGCCAAATGAGACACTGCTGTCACTTACAATACGCTTTCACACACACACCCCACCACACACACACACACTCACTCACATACACATTATACAACACTAATGTTCCTTGACAAAACACAACACCGGCTGTGAGGAAAGGAGAAATGGGAAGGGAGGGAGTGAGAGAGTGAGTGAGAGAGAGAGAGAACTCATCCCCACATAAAGTCCCCAGTCCCCCACTCTCCACACACACACACACACACACACAGACACACACACACAGACACACACACAAAGACAGGAGAAAAGAGAAAAATGCAATCATTAGCAACTGGTGGTGCCACAAATGGGTGCAGGAGTGAAGATTTATACCCATTGCTCACTAGAAGTGATTTATTTATTCCTGCTCTGCTGCTCAGATCATTAACCTCAGACGGGTCTCTGGGGAACGGACAGCATCTGCGGCCCCCTGCATCAGCACTCAGACAAAAGAGCGTGCACACACCATACACACAGAGAGAGAGAGAGACAGAGAAAGAGAGAGAGAGAGAGAGAAAGAGAGAGAGCGCACACGTCCTGCATGCGTCCCTCCTAGTGGCCCTTGAGCTTTGGGGCTATAAAAGGGTCATGGTCAGTGACACATTTCTAATGTGGGTGAGGATGGAGGGGGTTTCTGCGTTAAAACTTGTTGCTGCATTATTTGCAGCAAACAGGTTACGGACCACAATGATACAACTTAACGCTTAGGTACTATAAAA
>JAOVVF010000017.1:16264600-16283869 GCA_028565595.1 Duopalatinus emarginatus | reverse complement strand
GGGGTAGTTCATTCCACCACCTTGGTGCCAGAACAGAGAAGAGTCTGGATGTTTGCCTTCCATGTGTCTTGGATGAATGCGGGTCGAGTCGGGCCATACTTGAAGCACAAAGAGCTCTAGGCGTGCGCCTGGCCTTAACCATTGCCATCAGGTAGAAGGGTGCTGGACCATTTTTGGCTTTGTAGGCCAGCATCAGGGTTTTGTATCTGACACGAGTTGCTACAGGAAGCCAGTGAAGGGTTCTCAGCAAGGAAGTGACATGGCTATACTTGGGGTTTCTTTTGATTCCGATTCAAGTTGGTCTTTTTGGCTTGCTATAACTTGGTGTCCTAAATAAGTACATTTAAAGCTCTTCAAGCAGCAACTTTTAGCCAGGCAACTTTTCCACTTTCATAAAAATCACTCTTTATATTCTTTGGGACATTTAGCCCCTCATCTGAGAATATTCACCATGTTTAAAAGAGTGCCAAAATTTCAGACTAACATTTTGTCTCCCTGGATAATCTAGCATTAATCACCAATGTGCCTGCTGAACCAGACCCATTTTAAACAAATAAATAAAAAAGTATTATTCATCCCTTTTAGGAATTGTCCCTGATAATTTAATATATACTACATACTGAATTAAAACTTGACATGTAGCTTTCAATCTTCCATCAAACACAGTCATTTTACGGTTAAAGAGACAGGATGTATTAGTAAATAAGAAACCCATGAAAGCATTACATTTACACAAATGATATATGGGAAACAAGGGACACAATGACAAGAGACATCTTGACCAGGACCATCCGAGTAGCTTTTTTGAAATAGCTACCCTCAAGTCTTCAAACTAAGTTTCCTCCAAATGAGTAATCATCAATTCTGATCACAAACATCTGAAAACTATTACATGTAAAATACCTGACACAATAATGGTAAGATGTACACTGTTAGTATTACTGTGGCCACCTTTCTAGATCTTTTAAGTTCTGAGATACTTCTGCAAATACGTCCTTTTCCTTGAGGTCAATATGTTTGGCTTGTGATCTGTTTTGAGGTCTGACACAGTGTGACCATGATTATGATATGATCTTTCCCCACACCGAGTGGGAGGGAAGATGGCTCTATGTCTCCACCAGGCTCCCTGCTCTTCCGGAATTGAATTTTTTTTTCTAGGCTGCTGCATCTCTTATCGGCCCATCAGGCTCTCCTATTGTGCAGCCAGGCTCTGGAAGAAAAGGCTCCCAGACGCTCCGACTTTGTGACTTATTTTTATTTATTCTACCCTTTAAGACCCTGGGTCTCACATGGCTCTTAATATCGCCCCCTACAGGCCGATGACAGGGCTTGTCTGTTCTCAGGCAATTGGATCAGAAGTCAGGTAGGGTTCTGTACTAAACTTTACTTCTGACATGGCAAAGGCTTAACGGCTAAATAAATCAATGTGCCCAAATCCCAACAGTGGTCTCATCTTGGATATTTGAATTTGGATGCTTAAAAGTACCCTTGAAACTAAATAGGTATTTCAGGGCTTTTTGTCCCTGTTTAGTGTTATTAATACTAACAAGGATGTTCTCATTTTCCGGTGTTTGTACTTAATCATTTCATTTTTGTATGATTCATCCTGTACTACTGTTGTATTCATCCAATCAAAAGCTTTATAGAATACAGCATCTGGCCCTTTGGCAACCATAGATTGGCAAAAATGCTGGATGGACAAATTTAACACAAGTTTGTGGTCATTTGACAGACACTTGATGCTTGGTAGCATCAAAACATCTTTCCATTTCAGACTGAAAAAAATAAATACATTTTTATACACTGTCGAAGCTTCAGTAAGATTAAGTAAGATCATTTTGAAGTAAAATATTTAATTAGCCTTTACCTGTTAGCTTTAAGCCCTTAGCAACTCATATGTTCAGAGGATAGACACTGAGGTATCTGATCCATCTAAGGCATAACTCCAAAATCATGCTGCATTTAGTCCTTTAGGATACCAATCTCATTAAATTTAGGTATGGTGAGAAAGTAAATGTTTAATGAGTGCAAATCACTCAGGACACCATCACTCGGAGTTTCTATTTAAAAAGAAATAAGTCAACACGTAGAACAATATCACGACTAGAATAAAGCCAAAAATCGACCTTTACCTAGCCATCAGTTGCTCAATTCTGTGCTTGGTTTAAATTCTGATTCATTTGTAGGTCACTCTAAATAATCTGTCCGCCTGGTGAGTGTACATGAACCTGTAGCTCAGTACAAATGAGATCCAAACCTGTCCCGACTGAGCCAAGTAAATTTTATCAATTCCCAAAGGAACAATTTGTACAGACTCAAGTGGCAACCTTTTACGACATAGTAGTGTGACAGTCAGTGTCTGTGTGTACTGACTATTTCTGCTTCATCTAAAGAAAGTAATATTTACTAATCCACATCCACAGATGTGTGGTACAGCGGGTTTATAAATAAACAATAAATGTTTATGACTGCAACTATCAGGGGTATTTTGTGGTACTTGTGTTTTTTGTTTGCACTAACGTCTGGATACACACTTGTTAGCAGGAATAATTTAAGTCCTATTTGCTGCAATAGGCCCACATTAGCCTGTTATTCACCTACTAAGAGTCTTGACTTCAAAGAGGTAGTGTATATAATAAAGATTGCCAATATAGAAGAACATTATTCCGTGTCTCTCTGACAGTTGCCATGTTAGAAAGGACCAGCTGGCGTATCCAAGGCCTGACCTTCAAGGGCAGCAAGGTCACAACATAAAGCAGCTTTCTCACTGGAAAGCCCTGGTCTTATCAGTGTGACCTTCGGGCGGCCTGATGCTTCTGATTCCACACAGAGAGCTGTTTTGGCCCTCAGCCTAAGCCAAGCTCTTTAATGCAGACCCACTTAAGGCCACTCCTGCACTTTTATATCCTGTGAACAACAATACCGTGCCCTTGTTCGGTCAACCTCGTGCACTTTCCAAAAAGTTTATTCACCCCAGCTGGCTTTGGTGTGGAATACAGTGGCTGGAGAAGCAAAGCAGACAAAACAATATCGGTGAGTATGGAAAAAGGAATGTCTAGAAGATATGTCTGCTTTAATTAAGGAAAATATAATGTTCTGAGGTCAGTAGAAAAAGAAGAACCACCAAACCAAACGTACCTTTACCTTTGCCAGGCACTTTCAAAATGTATTTTTTTTTCAGATATCACAGGTTTCTACATGATGTAACAGTACTCATGAGCAAATCTTTCCAGCTAAATCAATAAACAATACTGCGCAAAAGATGCCCAGTACTGTAAAGTACAGACGCCTTCAAAAATATTGACTATTTTTGCAAGTTATAACGTGCAATAAATAATAATGACCGTAAAAGTCAATATTTTGCATGCTTTTTAATAGTAGTCGCAGGAATAATATATGCAACATTAAAAGGAAATTACTGAGTGCTTGCCGGTCACTTGCCCACCAAACCCAGGAGACCTCGTTATGTTTTTGACTGAAATGTGATCAGTTGTGTAATCTGTAGGTCAATAAAGAAGGCAACATATGTTTTCTGTAACATTCCATGTTTATTAGAAAAGATATGTTTAGAAATAACATCTGACATGTCATGCCATGATGGTTTTTAACCCTATTGTCCACACCTGGTGGACCGGTGTTATGAACTTCACTGACTTTAGAAGCCATTAAGATTTAGATATATCAAATTAATTTAGATAAATCAAACTATACGTCTTTGTTGGCGGCTATTTCTTCAGTCAGATTGCATTCTCAGCTACTATGCAAAGTGAATTTATTCATCACATTATGCACTTGATAAATGAATCGTTTATATGAAGACTGCCATACTTTATGGGAAGTGCTGCATAGGTCTTCCTTGTTTTTTAATGTCCTAGTTGTTCCTAATTCTCCTATATTCTAGCTTATGCAGGTCCCTAAACTGTAGACACAGATCTGTAATTTTGGTCATTTTGGGGTCTCAGTCCCCCCTATCCATTTTAATTATAGATTTCTCTCTTTTTACATTATGTACTGTTAATCAGACCTTCATCCAGATGAATGGATCCTGGATAATTCCCAGTAGTAATTATTTTTCATGGTGCATGTCGTGCATGTCGCAGAATCCTGATACGAACAACTCGCATCCAACAGAATGCAATATTTCTTTGCCATGCACATGCCGGTCTATTCAACAGACCACCAGCCCTGACCTTCTGCATTGTGACAGGGCTCTTCTGTTATGTACTTCTTAACATATGACATATAGAGAAATAGTAAACGATTAGGTCAAATCCTGCTCTTCACTGTGTGCGGCCTTCATGTCATCATGAACACAGCCTGGGGCATTAGTGGGTAAACATTCTCTCTCTTTTAGCCACTGTTTTGCTTTGTATCATTAGCAGAGCAAGAGAGTCGTGAATCATTCCTTTCTCTATCCCCACACTCCCCACCCCCTGACCATTCTACCCTTCACCCCCTCCCTCCTTCCTCTAGCGTGCTAAACGGCTTGACAGAAGGGTGCCCAGGCCGTTGGCAGCAGCGATCGACTGCGAGGCTGAAGCTGCCAGGAGCCCATGATGGATAGACTCATTTTCCAGCCAGCAGCAAGTCTCGGCGAAGCATCCGTGTCATTTGTAATGTCAGCCAACAAAATGTAATCAAACATTCCAGCGGTTTAATCACAGAGGGCTGCTCGAGAGATGATTGTAGTGTCAATATAATGCTATTTCATTATCTGTTTGTATTTTATATTGACAGTGTCAGATAAACAGTGTGGAAAATTAAGATTAAAAATATGGTAATTTCATTTCAATCACCCAGGCTACAGTTGCTGGCCCATTATGCGATTGATTACTTCTGAATTAAATTTGGGCCTGAATGTAAAGTTTAATCTTCTTTCTTCTCGGCAATTCAGGCCCCCGAAGGCCTCTTAGGAAGTAAGTACCCATTTCATTTGATCTTTAATGAAAAGTAATGGCCCAAATGAATTGTATAAATCAGCCGGCGTGTATACCAAGCTGACACGCCGTTTTTTTTTATAGCTATTTATTCTCTCTTGTGCTTACACATAGCAAAATTTAGCACACTTATTCCCACCTTTTTCTTTCCCCTTCTCTCTTTTCTTTTTCTTAAATGGGGGATTTAAAAAAAAAACCTCATGACGCTATGCAATCAGCACGGCAATAACAACTATTTTTGATGGTATATTTCTACTCTAACCCCCCACCACTCCGACACCCCCTGTTCCCCTTCCAGCATTTTCCCCCCTTACAGGAAAGCAGAAGAGTATTTTTTTTATTGCATAAACAGAAAGAAGGCTGGGATTGAAGTACTTTGCAAGGTGCGTAGCAGTCAAATTAAATGGAGTGTTTTATAGCCTAGAGTGCCATTTGGAAAAGACATGTGCGCAGCCTCTAAAACCAGGAATCCATGATAGACATTTTAATTACATGCTGAATTTTGGATCTTTTTTCACTCTTTCTTACGGTTCCCTGAAACAAACTGCTACAACACCAGGCCTCTGACTCGTCAAGCATCCAATTTCTTCACTGGTTCTTTTCACACAAAGTGACACAGCTGTTCACAAGAACCATGCAAATAGGAAAGAGAAGAAGAAAGGAGCTGTTCTTTGTGAGACCCATTCACAGCGATTTGTCCCCCTTTGTAGTCCTAATTATGTGCCAAAGTAGGATAACAGAAGTTCTCAACTCGACCATTATGCCAACACAAAGAAGGAGACGCGTACGTGAAGCTGATCACTTCGGAATTAGCAAACATGATACTATACGAGGAAAAAAAATCATTAATACTGTCAGGGATTAGAGGTTCTGATTAAAGGGTAGCTTTTACCGTATGCAAATTAGTGATATGCATTTATCAGTGGCTGGCCAAGCTGTCTTAGCTGCAAAGCCACATATGTTTTCTAGCTGATTAAAAATTGCTTGAAGTTGCAGGCTTTTTTTTTTCAAATGGGGGAAAGGAATTGAGGGAGAGAGAAGGAGGAACCGAGAGCCAGAGAAAGACAGAGGGAGTGAAAACGAGATGGGAGGGAGAGAAATTGAGTGAGTGCACATGGCGATCAACTCATTTCCTTTTGGCCAAATTCCCGCAATCGCTCAGAGCATTTTCCTTAATTCCCTCTTTTATTAAGCACTTTCTTTTGTGCATAATTAAAACATTTCTCAAGTGAGCATGTGCATGCATGCATTGTTTCCGCATGCTCTAGTGTGTATACCCCGTTCTCTTTCTTTTCTTAGCCACAAAATATATACATGGATCTGTTTCTTCTGAAAGATCTGCCATGGCCACGCTTGTTGTTCCTCCCTTTATGTGAGCAGAGAACACAAAATAGTGGGTCGAACTGAGTTGAGGGTTTATCAGTGGTCTGCCATTGTGTGAGGGCCCCCGGTTTATTATGCTCACCTTCCTACGGAGGTGACCCGCTTTGTATTTAACAAAGAAAAGTGGAATGAAACTGAGCTGAAGCCTCTCGCTGGCTGCTGATAATGCTTCTGTTACCCAGAAGCCACTCTTCTCCTTGAGGGACTGCATTAATTTATGCTTTTTCATCTCCCAGGGGCTCGCGGATGAGTTAACCCACTCAGTCCGCTAACCGATTCAGGAAAATGTGCAGAAAAAAAAACTGCTGTGTCAAGTTGCGCCCACCACCAGCACCACGGCGAGACTAATAAAGTTATCTTTGGGCACACAGCATGAAATTTAATTAAGATATAATTACAAACATAAGGTGGTGATCACAAGCTATAAATCAATTTCAGAGTCAGTTGCTTACTATCACTATATCACAAACACTAGATCTATTTTGGTCAAAGAGCCCCCAAACCCATCAATCCTATGACAACTTTGGCACATCAGAAATAATGATAAAATAAGCTTTGCTTTAATGTAAAGCTTTTTAAAGAGGAGGGGGTGGTTAGGATTATTTAAAATCTTTGTATTCTGCTACTTTACTGAGTATATTCAAGGATCATTCGTGTTAGAAACAAACACTAACAAAGAAACAAAGTCTTTTTTTTTTTCATATGTGCACAAACTGTTATATCATTACACTGTACAGGGCAAGTCAAAAGTCAGGACATATTTTATTTCAGAAACGAAAGGGAAAATGACATATCTGAACACCCCAGCAAGTAATGGGTGAAGGGGGCCTAGATTTTAGGCCATGTCTGGACTGTCATGATCTTGAAAGCCGCCATATTGGATCAAGTTTTTCCAATGGAAAGGTGGTCATGTGTCCTGCAACTTTTGACTCAATATTTCTCTTATCAGACTTAAATAAGGAACTACATTTGTTGAAAAGGGGTCATAGATTTGAAAGAAAAAATAAAAAAGCTAAAATCTAACTACACTATTTATTAAAACACTATATGAATAGTAAAATAAAATCTGCATTGTTTGAATGAACTACTGGCACCTATAAACAACATTAACGATTTAAAAAAATAAAACGGTACTGTTTAAAGTCTTGAAAAGTAATGAAATGTAATCTTTCCACTTAAATATTAAACATGTTGCCTTCTTCACTGACATACAAATAATTTTCTGTAACATTATTATTCCTGTTTTTGCAGTTATCAGTAATATTTTTACTATAACAATGGAATATATTTATAAAGGAATTATACATTTTACAGCTGACTCAACTATGTGACACTTTACCATGTTAGGCATCAGCTTTCAAATGTAAAAAAAAAAAAGCTGTGTCCAGTGTGTGGATGTCACATGGCTGCATATTTTAATTTCAAAACAGTACATGTTCCCCAGAGCTTTGTTAAGTAAATATAATAATGTTTCTGCTGGCTTACACACAGTGGAGCCACATCACCAGTTACTATGGCATCAGATCATTATCTGGTTATCAGAAACAGCTATTTAGTATCTGTACATTTATTAAAATAAATATTGTTTTAACTTTTATATACACTATGCACAATAAATGCATAACCTCTATATTCACTACCTACCAGAAAAACTCATATAGACTGTAAAAATAAAAAAATAAAAACTGTAGCAGCTGGTGGTGGTGGCTTAATATTGGCATTCCATAGGACCCCAGTAAGTCTACAAACATCTCGGACAGGTAAACACAGTGTGCCTCCTTTCTGATGAGTTCCACCCACTCATCTTCTGCATTTAATGTTGGCCAAACCCATCAGAATCCTACACCTCAGAAGACAACAGAGCTGTGGATCGATGGTCTTAATTGCCTGTGAAATATTTCCATATTTCTCCAGTCGCATGCTCACAAGGGGGACCTACCATGAATTACACTGGTGTACCAATTGTTCTGGCACCTTACTGTATATTGTGTGTGGTATCTATAGCGGTATAATAATATAATCCATGATAAAATAGTAAGGTACAACTTGAATATTATCACAGAAATGATTCACATTAAACTTCACTTGACTATTTTTTTTACTGTATTTTTTGTTATTAACAGTAACAGGCATTATTAACTTCAGCATTAATATTTTATTACAAACCGATATCCCATTTATTAATTTATATTTGTTTAAATGTAAAGCATATGTATCACTTTGATTAATGTCTATTCCATCCAAACCTAAAAACGTTTCCTAATGGTAATTTACTAAACCCTGGTCTTTAGGTGCAATTAAAGGAACATATCTAATCACTGAACATTAAACATTAGAGTATCTGATATATAACTGTACAAACGTTTTTTGTTTTTTTTCCCGACAATTCCGCACAAAATATGCCGTGAAAAATTACACGTCAGAATATTTCCTCTCATCTTGAACCAAATGCTGACTGTCTTTACAAAATCCTAGAACAAATTATTTATTTACCGATTTGCACATTTGGCTGATCATTTTCATCTAGAAGATTACGAGGAGTATAAATTCAACCTAATGCTTGTGGAGACGCAGTACATAACACATAAATCTCACAAACTACTGCACTATGTTAGGTGTAGAATAGCAGCGAAGATGTGTTTCCTGCATTCAGGATCATAATATGAAGGTACTGTTTTCCTTCTGTTCAGCAGACTGACTTCCAGGCAGGTGTGAAACTAGATTAAGAAATGAAAGATATTTAACTTGCTGTAGAAATGGGGTTACCATGTGATTTGACGCAAATAAGAGCTTATTTTAAAGATGTCTTAAACTGTCCAAAAAGGCGAGATAAGATTTCAAATAAACAGAGAAATAATGCGAGTATTTGCTCAACCAAGATAAACATTTGACTTTTCCCCCCGTTGCTCTTTCTATAGCATGGAAATTCAACGGAATGGAAGGAATGAGAGATTCTGAGGCCTTAAAGCCTTTTTAAATTCCTATTTGTGCTTAGATTGCTGTTTCTTGGCATAAATGTGTATAGAAGGTATGGAGATAGGTCTTGTGCAAGGGCAGAATGGAGAGGTGAGAGTTGCCCCCCTCGAACCTTCTCCATCAAATAGAAGTTGCTGATCAGCCACTTTCTTCATCTATCTGCCCCTCAGCATCTTTTAGACCACATTTACCTATATACAGAAATGTGAAAAGTTTGCACGGCGCCTAAAATGTGTCTTATCTTCAAGGCAAAACTGCTGAAATATATTTTACTAGTCATGACTGATATGAAGAAATGTATTGAGTACATCATTACAGACCTCAGTACACTCTTATTTATTCTGGGCTACATTAAAAAAAACCAACCTGACCTCACAAAAATAAATTGTAGGAATTTTAACAAGTAAGCTATTAAATTTAATTTACTATGAAATAAAAGCTATGGATGAAAAGCTGCACCCACAAATCCTGCTCTAATGTCTTTTTATGCAAGCTGACTCATGTTAATTTTCATGAGGTTTCAGTAATGAGAAAATTGTTTGAGCTAAAAGGAGACATTAAACCAACAAAAGGTAAAAACTGATGTGTGTTTGCATGAGAAAGACTAAACTAAGAGTTCAGTTTGATCTAACCGCAATGCTATTTCTCACATGATTAAGTTATTAACACAGAATGAGATTATTACACAGGTTGTGACAGGTAGAGGTTACATGGTTTCATCATTTTGTTCACAGCAATCATTCATCATTTTGTTCAATTGCTGACGTAATTAGATAGGAACAAAAAACACATGTCCATAGGATTATAGGATGAAACCTATAATCCTACACTGAACTGTGTAGGGTTAATTTAAAAGGGTATAAGTTACTAAGAGTTTTTTTTAAGTTTTTAAATATAATGTTGACAGATCTGATAGCTTGAACGGTTATTACTGTATCAGAGCTGCATATATAAGTCAGATGTAAACTGTTTTAACAAGGTACATTTGTAAGTTACTTTAAAGAATACATACATTTCTAGGGTTAGGCTTACAAATAATAAATCACTGATTGTTACTCAAACTAAGATAAACAACAAAATCACATTTAATAGGATCAAGAGGTGTAAAATGCACTAAACCATCATGCATCATAGGTATCTCTCTGTTTATTACAGGTCAAGGTTAAATTTGTCCGGCTATCTCGGTTTGCTAATGAGCACAGAGAACACATTAAAAAGACAGGCCCAGATCAACGGCACACTATTAATACCAATGTGTAAAGACTCAGATATAACTATTTTTTAAAAAAAAAACTAATATTTGTGTCCCTGGTAAGAGAGTTAGGACAAGCGTATAATGAAGCTTCCCTTCACTATGTAAGACCCTTTCAAGGAAGGCAAAAGGCTTTCATGGCCATAAACATTTGAAAAGCTGACGCACTGTTAACAACACTTGAATGTAAAGAGATGTTTTCTTTCACAAACCCATTTCTTAATTAACACTTAAGGTCTTCGCTGTGTCAGGATGATGCGCCTCTATTGATCACTCCATATACACTAGTCCTGCTGCCAGTAATCGAAACATCAATAGTGCTGAAATTACTGAACTCAACCCAGAATAGGAGCTTCATTAACCTTCTTCACCCCCACACAAATAAAACATCCTTTTTTATTCCAGGAACCAGTGAAAAAATTATACCTAGCTTATTTTTTATTGAATGCTCAACATAGTACAAAGCTGAGCTGAGCTTATAAAGAAGTGAATTTGTGTCTTGATAACCATTACATTTCCAGATGGGCCCTATAATAGAGGAGACTGCAAGAAAGTAAATGAGTTCCAGGAATGCCTTGGTATGACCTCTTTTTAAATGTATATGCCACGATAAATTAATAACTGTTTTATAACAACATTTAATGATATTATGACTATATACTGAAAGCAATAGTTCTATTCTCTTTTTTTTTGGATCTCTGATCTGATGAATAGATTTATACTTTGACAAGAGCGCATGCACTTTAAAAGACATGGTCTTTAAATTTGTTCAAAGTAAGTATGTAAAAATGTAAGTAAATATGCATTCACATTATACTTCATGAATGCAATACTTGACAGATAAATATATAATCAAAGACCATGTTAAAAAAAAAATAAAAAAATTCCACCTACTCATTCATGTAATTATCCAATATCATCCGTTAATCATGCGGCAGAGGACATAATGCATAAAATCTTGCAGATACAGTCAACAGCTCCAAGCAATGTTCACATCAACCATCAAAATAGATGAAAATATGTGAGCTCTGATTTTGACCGTGGCATGATCGTTGGTACCATATGGGCTGGTTTGAGTATTTCTATAACAGCTAATATTCTGGGAAGTTCCCATACAACAGTTTCTAGTTTACTCAGAATGTTGCAATATGTTGTTAAGGGACAATATTCAGTTAGCAGAAGTTCTGCAAAGGGAAACGCCTTATTGACAAAAGAGAGGTCAACAGAGACTAGGCCAGACAGAACGGCTAAAGTAGCTTAGATTACAACTCTGTACAACTGTGGTGAGCAGAAAAGCATCACAGAAAAGGGCTACAATAGGAAAAGACCATGTTCTGCTCCACTGCTAACCAAGAACAAAAAGGCGAGGCTACAGGGGATGAAGGTTCACCAAGGATAGACAAATGTCACATTCCATGCTACAAAAAAAAATAATTTAGTGCAGCGTTCCTAACAAAGTGCTTGGTGAGTGTATTTTCATGTATGCATTTTAACTCTCCAGGTCTCAAGGTGTAAATACTGGAATTGTCTAATCAGCCTCACTCTATTTTGCCAGTCAACAAATGCAAACATTATTTACGTTTTTTTCATTATTTAAAAACAAATAATAATACCAGACATGTTAATGTGACTAAGGATTTAGTAATGATGATCACTGTTCGTTCATGGTAAGTAATGTGTCAAATAATAGCTACATTAAGTAAACCGTAATGTAAATGACACCCATTTATTTTATTTTCAATAACTGGTTAAACATACACAAATTATCCACATGGACATATGGATGTATATGCAGTCTAGCTGAATACTGGCCTAACATTTGAAAAATTACACAGGATAAAAGTGACTGAACATAAGCACAACATAGGGTTAACTTCACAGTGAGAAAGAACAGCTGAATTGAAAATGCCAAATATCCTATAGTCTAAAAAGACACCATTGGCCACGTTGAATAGTCTGACAGAGAAGGCCTAAATAGCAAGGCCACAGAAATCCATTGAAAGGGGCCATTGTAGGCAATTAATACAAAAAAAAAAAAGGAAAAGAAACCAAACCACGCACCCTCGTTCTCCCAAGGACGTCTAATTAGCAGACAACAGCTGAGACCATTTCAAATGGTAATATTTTTCCTTTAAATGTTTCATAGAAATGTCCTTTACTTCCACACACAATTGCGCTTTCTTAGCGGATCTTTTGTTCACCAAGAATCTTTTCACTGACATGCATGTGGGCATTTTTGAGGCAATGTACTAAATGGAAATCTCATCACACAATGGTTAAGTGGAGGGACACTCATATTACCAAAAAAAAAAAAAAAAAAAAAAAAAAACCCACACAAAAAAAAAAAATTCATAACTAACCTCCTACACACTAAACAGCATTACAGATATTTCTACAATGGCATGGTTCCAGATTTTCAGTATACAAAAGAAATACAGAATACTTCTTTAAAACTTCAAGAACAACCGCCATTATAAGAAAAGAAGCCCTGTCCATTATCATGATAAATAATGTTATACATATCGAATACACACAGAATAATCATTTTGCTTAAGAAAACTTAAGAAAGTAACAGCATCACAACCATTAAATAGTTAGAACCAAGGATAAAAAGCTGGTTATTGTGGGTGCAGCTTTTCAGATTGACCTGATAAAATCAAATCGGTATGTAACAGATCATGGCTCAGGGTGGTGGACCCAGTCACCAGTCAAAGCAGCACTGTAAGCCTCACCGAGATAACCTTTGGGGTCAGTATAAAATGGACAATGTGTGTGTGAGGGTGGATGGACAGATTTAAGAGTGGCACATGGTGCAGTGCTGTGACATTGATTAAGGTTATCTTCATTCTTTTTGTAAGAATTAGCACAAATAACTGTGTGCACAAACAAGCCTACAAATGGCTCAGATTAGCGTGAGAGGTGAAGGTAGCACTTGTACTCAGACATAATTGTAGACTAGAATTTTTAGGAAATTGCTGTACAACAATGAAAAACCTGGCTTAACTCCACAATAATGCCTACACCCAGCACTTCACTCGTGATGACATCTGACACACCTAAAAAACATGATCATCTATCTATCATCTTTACACCTACACACCGAAGCACAAAACTAGCTGCTGGAAGATATTCGAGAGAAAAAGGGGAGAAAGAACACAAAATGAGGGGCACTTGTGGAGCTGAGCAATAAAGCCGAGGGTATGGACTCGCTCCCCGTGGGCTCATTAACACATCCACAAGATGGCCATTTTCTCTCAAATGTAATTAAGGCCACAAACGACTCTGTCAGGCAGCTTTTTTTTTAACAGCATTCAAGGGAATATAACCACACATACACTTAGACTCATATGGTGACATGTGACAGAAACAACTTTTGCCAGGCTGCCCCCATTTGTTCATTCCCCTCGAGGAAGCTGAAAAATCAATAATAGCACCATTTACAATGAGCATGGCCATATGACCTGTCCACCCCTTGTCTTCATCGAGAGCCTCATCGCTTAGTCTGGCTGCAGTGTTTTAGCCTCACACACACATACACACACTACCCTTTTCACACCAATCAGGTCTTTAGCATTGGATTTTTACTGACAGGAATCTGATTGAAGCCATGTGGATGAGAAAAAGAAAAGTGGTCGGTTCTAGATTTTGAGAACCTCCTGTGTGTGTTTTGATTTTGCTAAGACATGGATGGATAGATAGATGGATGGGGTAGACCGAGGGCTTTCAGGGCAGAAAGTGCTATTTAGAGTTAATGACCCTGGGGTTTCCCAGTGGGGTTCTTCATACTGAAGCATATATTGAGCTGCTGACAGCATGTGTACACTGACTATTAAAACAGTGGAGCTGAGAGATGGGAAACAAGTGTTGCTCAGTTCAAGTAGTGCTTTATCCTAGTCAGGATCAACTAGGGAACACTGAGTCTGGAATACAATCTGGGTGCTATACAGCACAGATAACTCAAGAGCACACAGAACATTAAACCACTTAAACATTATGTCTTGATGCATAATTAATTATCTAGGTAAAAAAAAAAACGTTATGTTGAATCAGTTCTTTTGGACATAAGCTCTCAGAAAGTATACCCTATTACAAGTAGGGTGACTGTGTGCTTTAGTTGACCTAACAATGACCTACGGTCACCATTCTCCAACCACAAATGTGCCCAGAAAGAAGCCTGACCTCAAAAGCTGCACATCAGCTGACAGCTGTTCAGTGGCTGACAAGTTCAGCCATTCAGTCCGATGTAGACACCGCTTTGGTAAAGTCCATTGCTACAAGGTGCTTGGCCGTCTGTAAAGCAATGGTTGAACATGCTTCTGTAGTGGGAACAAAGCCAGCATGGCATGGTGGTGCAAGCCAAAGAGGCTCTTGTGCTCACTCCCATTTACACACAACAGCCAGGGCATCTTCCAATGTTGAAGCCCATGCTCATGACACTTAGCTTGGAAAACTGGGTCAAGTCCAGCAACAAGCCTTTTGAAAGAGTCCATAGCGATAACATGCTCACCATAGTTGGTAAAGGCTTCCAAAACCAAGTCTGGTGATCTCTGCGGCAAAATCTTCAAGTGACTCCTTCAGCATGCAATATACATGCCATAATCTTTCTGTGTGGCAGGTGGTAACGACAGGACATCAGCACTTAAACTAGTTGGCAGAATAGTGGTTATATTCTGCTGCTGCGATGCAGGACAAGCCAACACTTCAAGCTCTAATCTGACAAAAAAAAATGTGTCTTTGCCACCATCAATCGCAATTCACTTGATAGGGAAAGTCCCACAGCATCTTCCACTGGTTTGTTAATGTTGTCAGAGTTGTTGTCAGAGTGCTGCTGCCCAACATAGGAAAACTAGCAGATGATAAATGGAGTGCCCAGTTTGCAAAAACACTCCGCAAACACACTAGGAAAGCTCATGAAACTTAAACTAAACTAGACAAATATATATAAAAAACTGCCACCAGGTTTTAACTCTAAGAGTAAGTTAACTGTGGTGGAACCTCACTCTCTGTGGCATGGTAGAAAAAGTAAGTTTAATTGATGTGAATTAATAAGCAGACCTGACAAACTTAAAAGTTTTTTTTTCTTAATTTTACCTTTTCAATGTTACTGAAACGGACCAGCAAAAGTGGACCAGCTTGTTTTGGCTACTGTACCTACACACTACTCCATAGAGAGGGGCGGTTCACCACCAGCACGCTGACTCCTGCACTCGGCACAAGCAGCAAGCTGACTTGCTCTTTTTTGTTGAAGGGTGTGGCTTTATCCAGCACTGTGGCCGAAATCACTCCACTTACTTGCAGACCTCCATGACTCAACAGCGGAATCAACTTCTGTGACAACCTGGTGATAATTTGACTGAAACTGGCGAAATGTGATATGCATACTGAAACATGGAATCCTACAAGCATACTAGGAGGTCAAAATGCGGGTCCATTACACAAAATGTTAGCAGGTCTGTAACAGCAGAAACAGAAGGGCAAGTCAACACACTGTACTCTAATCCCTCTAAAAAGTGTCCCCTGAATTATAATACGACAGAGTATGTCAGAATGGTCTGTGCACCTACTTAAAAACGTGGTAAGACTGGCTAGGCTAAATTGCCTCTAGGTGTAAATGGTAACCTGTGATAGACTGATGTCTGGTTTGTCTTGCATCTGTTCCCATTATACCTTTTGTTACCAGATAAGCTACAGAACATCCACCAGCATGACCAGGATAAAGCATTTTTTTAAATTTGAATGAATAAATAGATGGATGTAGTTCTGTATAGTATTTGTTATTTAGTTTACTGGTACCCATTTGTTTTTGAACTTAAATGAAATGTTTTATAGCATTTTGTAGTTACTAAACACTCATGATTTAGTTTTTTAACACTTCACACACCACTCAGCACAATCATGCTACTATAGCTAACAATACAGTGCTTTTTACCAAGCTTAGTGTTTGGCAACCATTATTCTGGCATCTATCCTCCTATTTCACTCTTAACTTATACGTGCGTACATAAGTGCATACATGCGTATCATACGTCCTTGAAAAAAGATAACATTTGGGTGATCAAGGAATGAACTTATTTCTAAGCAATGAAAAATATATTCACCATTTAGCCCACTTACTTCTGTGTAAAGAAAAAGTAACCATGTATAGAAAAATAACGAGTATTGGTAGTAGAATAGCTAGAAAAGCGCATCATTTACACCATTTACATTTTATACATTCCTACTTTAGACAGGTCACAAAACTAAAAGCAACACGCCAGATCTCTATCAACACAGGCAAACAGATTTACCACCATCTCGAGCTTGACTTTGTTTGCTTAAAAAGTCAATGATTCAGTTCATTCTTTTAAGAGCTTAAACCTATCCAAATGCCATTAGAATGCTCAAAGGACAATAGCCGCCCCTGGCTGAAGGAGCAGTGACATTACCGCATATTTAGCACTGGGACCCTCAGTGAAATGACGGAGGAGCAAGGCCAAATCTCGTATGACTAGCTGCCTAACAGATTAAAGTGGGTTCAAAACACACAGATTGCCACTAGAAAAATGCCATCATGGCGTGTCTTTACAACAACAAAACAGGCCTTGAGACTAATGTTTCTATCACTGCCGAAAAAAATAAAGCACTAAGGTGTCCTAAACTAATGCATGTATTTTTTATTTTCAAATGAGGTTCCTTTAGGTTTCTTTAGGGTTCTCCAATCCGATTTAATTCATTCCGATTACATATTCAGATTGTTCAGATTGAGGTGATATGTACAGTCTACTCAACAATCTGATTAAAATCTTAATTTACATTCACGCTGAATGCATGAGTAACATTTACTGTACACATTACCATAACAACAAGCAACAGGTGAGTTCAATCAGAGAGGAGACAAAAAAAAAAAAAAAAAAAAAAAAAAAGTTACCCGAGTCATTTGCATATGCTCAAATACTTGTCTGAACAGCTTATTGGGACAGCAGGGGAGCTCTAGGACTAACAACAGGGGATGAGAGAGAATGGGGTCTAATATGGGGCATGTGTGAATTATAGGGAGCCTGAATAATGTTACGTTCTACAATAGCTTTGAACTGACTTATTATTTTAAAGTTTGAAGCATAAACTTCATCTCCTTCAATGACCAATTGTTCGCTCCCGCCATGTTGAATATTGTAAGCATCCGTTATGATGCTTGCACATGCACAGAATGTTTGGGAATGTCATCAGCTACAGGTGTTTACATGGCTATTATTCTTCTACTTAACGAATTATTTAAAGGATTAGCCACCTCGTTCAACCAGAAGAAAAATGAAACCAGAATGACCCCAATCAGACTACGCTATTCTGACTGAGGTGTATACATGGACATACTCTATTCCGATTGAGCTATTAATCGGATTATTAATGGACTATCCGGCTGCATTTAAATAGCTGCCGCTGCGCCCGGGGAGTGGTTGGGGTTTAGGTGCCATGTTCAAGGGCACTTTTGTCACGTTTTGTTGGTACAGGAGATCGAACCTGGGACCTTCCATTCCATGGGACCCCTGGTACGTCTACAAATGTCTACACTTGTTCAAAATACAACAGAATTGTGGATTATTCTACAGAAAGTATAGTGTTCATTGCCTACGGAATATTTCCTATAGCTTGTGGAGCCCATGGGAGACCCATCAATTTTTTTCTAGTAGTTCAGTGTGTATGATTAGGCATTAATAATGGTAACAGTTAATCATTACCATTTTTGCTAACTTATTCCGTTGATTAATATCATGACTGGCAGTGTTAATTGCAAGTAATTTACTGTAAAATAATTAAGTTTAATTATTGTCAAATCTACTTGGTATTCAGCAGTCTATGAAAAGCTGTTTTACAGAAGATATTAGAAAGTACTACTATAACTCTTTTACTAACTTTATAAACTGAAAAATCTAGGCTTGTGTATTTTTAACTGGCTTTAACTGTACTTCAGACAAGGACTCAGCTGAAGTGTCTCATCCACCTTTTAACACATTCATTCAGTGTTTTTGCTTTTGTGCGATCTGTTAAACACAACACACATTTCTTTGAGTCTTTAAACAGACTACGACTACACATATAAACAAGAGCACTCAGAAAGGAGCACTTTTTGACTGGAATGAATTATAAAACTGCATCTAATTGCCCTCAGCACTATGACCTGGTGCCATCAATCACTTTTCAAATCGGTCACATTCAGGCCTTTAGTAATAGAACATTCCTCATATAATTACATTCCTTGAAGTTCTTTCAGAGAGGCTAAAATACTGATATCCCACACAGTAGCTTAAAGTGCGAGGCAAAAAAAATTATAATGATTTGGTATCAAAATCTGCATGAGCAAAAACCAACAAAACTTTGAAGGTTATTAACAAATAGGTTATATAAAGTGAATGATGTGCTGATGTGCACGTGTACATGTGCTGATTCTCACAGGAATGTAAAGCGGCATGGCAACCGCGTCATTGTACCATTTGATGAATCTGTACATTATGCTACTGTATAAACAGTCTGACAGAAGCATCATGTCTGCTATCATTACTCTTTCATCATTTTATTCATTTATACACTATTTAAGCTGCTTATTATCCATTATTGTCCTGCCATTGTCTAAATATTCTGTAGGCAATGAACACCACATTTCCTGCAAAACGGTCCACAATTCTGTTATATTCTGAGGTGTAGGATTTCTGTGCTCCACAACGCATTGCAGGGCATCCCAGATGT